>JADWQK010000450.1:0-22209 GCA_017933935.1 Sesamia nonagrioides
CTATGCTCACATAATTAGTAGAACACATCGCACCGCGGTGAAGTGGTCGCTCTTCATTATTTTATATCAATTATATATAGTCTAGTCACCCTCTCCCCGATGAGATCAACTGCTATGCTCACATAATTAGTAGAACACATCGCACCGCGGTGAAGTGGTCGCTCTTCATTATTTTATATCAATTATATATAGTCTAGTCACCCTCTCCCCGATGAGATCAACTGCTATGCTCACATAATTAGTAGAACACATCGCACCGCGGTGCAGTGGTCGCTCTTCATTATTTTATATCAATTATATATAGTCTAGTCACCCTCTGTTCGATCGCGGTTTTCTATCAAGCTCGACAGATGGCGTTGTACCGTTTTCTGAATCGCGGTGTCGAGATTCTCCGTGATCATTATATATAGGTTACAGAAAAATAAATTTTTTAGTACTCGCTTGGAAATCGTTGTTTCATTTCACACAGTCTCACCGGGCAGTTGTCAAGTGCCGTACATTTTGGTCCTAACGAGTCGGATCGCGGAAAGTGTAATCGCGTCGAAAAGTGAGTGTTGTGACGTTCTGGTAAGGCATAGAAACCAGTGGTGGATCGCCCTGAAGTGCCAGTAAAATCCACGTGTGTGCGTGTGTGGGAATCCAGCAGTGCAGCACCGACGTTTACAGCCGGCTGCGCCAGGGGGCGCCACCACTCTACCAGCATTGAGGCTCACTTAATGCGGCAACAGTGACGACAGCAGAGCAACGAGACGAGAACAAGAGTGACGTCACAAACTGTGACGACGCACTCTCAGCGGTACCAGCAGTGACGTCAAAAGTGACGACGACACACTCGCAGCAGCGTTGTGCTTGGAGAGGTTTGACAGACAAAACCGTGAGTTACAATACAGTGTTTATTATGTGGTAGACTTTTTCTCAGTGAATTTTGAAGATCAACTTGGTTAACTTAGTACAATTATTAGAAGTGTTCAAGACTTTAAGATTTAATAGTAGGTGGTTTGGACTTATCACTACTTAATATTTTTCGTGCATCTTAAAATATAGTCGTGACGAGAAATCTACAGGTTTTTTCCTAAATTAAATACTGTTAAATAAATATTAATATATAATAAAATATACTTAATTTTTCGTCTGTTGTATTTAGATTATAGAATTCATTCCATTGCTTATAAAATTATTTACCCTTTCTGTAAAAAATGGAATCCTTAGGTAAATTGCAATTAAACAACAAAGCAATCATTGAAAAGGGTAGAATTAATTATAAAAAATCGCCTAAGGATCGTCTCACACAAAGTTACATTGAAACGAGATTAGAAACATTAGAGGCGCAGTGGAAACAATTTGTTGAAACACATACCCGCATAGTGGAAAAAGTAACAGACGAAGAATTAAAAAGAAATATTTATTTTACGTCTGATATATATGATGTAACTGAAGAGTTATACATAACATACAAGTCTGAACTAAAACAGCACTTATTGCAAACTACTCCATGTAAAGATTTTAAGCCAAGTAATAACAAACATTGTAATCAAACCAGTTCAAATGTGAAATTGCCACAAATTAGTTTACCTACGTTCACGGGTCTGTATTCCGAATGGGTTACGTTTCGTGATTTATTTACGTCATTAATTCATAGTAATGATACACTGGATGACGTTCAAAAACTCCATTATTTAAAGAGTCATCTCTCAGGGGAAGCAGAACAGCTGCTTCGACACATTCCCGTGACTGCGGGTAATTATAATGAGTGTTGGTTGATTCTAAACAAACGGTTTGACAATAAAAGGTTTCTAGCTAACTGTATGCTCAAACGACTAGTCCATCAGTCGCCCATTACTAAAGAATCATCGACGAACGTTAAAACTCTGTTAGATACAACTGTTGACTGTTTGCATGGCTTACGCAGTTTAGGTATTGATGTCAGCTCTTGGGATGCAATTATTGTATACTTAAGCTCCGAAAAATTAGATACAGAGTCGCGTAAATTGTGGGAACTCAGAGTTAGTACAAGTTCCAATGACGACTTACCCACGTTCGATGAGTTCAAAAGTTTCATGGAGTCTAGGTTTAGAGCATTAGAATATTTAGATCCTAAAGCAAATAAACAAAATCATTCTCGTGATAATAATGTTAAATCTTTTCATGTCGCATCTCAAAATTGTGTATTATGTTCTGGAAATCATAAATTGTGTCACTGTAAGAAATTTGCGAAGAAAAATTGTGACGAGCGTCGTGAGTTTGCACGAGTCAGTAAGCTGTGTTACAACTGTCTAGGTACAAACCATTCCGTCTATGCTTGTCGTCAGCATACTAAATGTCACCTTTGCAAGAAGAAGCATCATACATTGCTTCACCCAAAATCAACTGCCAACTCTGCTGAAATTGTTGATAGTTCAGCAGAAACGAAAGCTGTGGTAGCTAATGCAGTCACCACTTCCAGTGAAAGTGATACCAAACCCACTTGTTGTTTTGCGGATGTTCACAACCAAGGGCTATTAGCCACAGCCTTGGTCAACGTTGAGTCAAAAATTGGTACTGCTGTTGTTTTAAGAGCTCTGATGGATCAGGGCTCTCAAGTCTCTTTCATCACAGAGGCTGCAGTACAGTTGCTCGGGCTTAGGAAATCACCTGCTCGCACCGACATACTTCGTCTAGGCGATGGCGAAGGAAACTCAATTCCCTCTAAATGGATAGTTCGCTTTAAATTACAATCACGTGTAGATCCCACCTTTATTTTATACGTCGATGCATATGTATTGAATAAACTGACATCCCATCTACCCGAGAAGAAGATCATTCAAGTATCGCCTTCTTTCTCGTCCTTAAAATTAGCTGATCCAACCTTTAATACGCCAGGGAAAATTGATTTACTTTTGAGTACGCGTGTAGTCGGAGAAGTTTTATTGGATGGTTTAGTCAAGGGTGCGCCAGGTTCTCTAGTGGCTCAGAAGACAAAATTAGGCTGGATCTTGTCTGGTGAGATCCCATTGTCGGCAATCTCTAGGTCAGTATGTTATCATACAGTAGTACAGTCAGCGGATGTCAATGGCCTTTTACGTAAGTTTTGGGAGTTGGAGTCTGAGCCCTCAGTCCGTAGTGTAATGTTGACTGAAGAAGAACAACAATGCGAGGATTTTTACTCTAAAACTACAAAACGCGACGCGATCGGGAGGTATATTGTAAGGCTACCGTTCAAAACAAATGCGCCCAGTTGCACATCTGGGGGATCAGAGGTCATTGCCCGTAGACGCTTTATCAACCTGGAGAATAAAGTATTTAAGGATCCGGAATTTAAGAAACAGTATAGTGCAGTCATCAACGAATATATTCAACTGGGACATGCTGAAATTGTCCCTCAGATAGAATTAGGTAAGGACGCGTTTTACCTACCCCATCATGCGGTGGTGCGTCAGGATAAAAGCACCACTAAAGTTAGGGTCGTCTTCGACGCTTCATCTTCAGGTCACAATGGTGTAGCATTAAATACAGAATTAATGGTTGGACCAATCCTACAACCTGATTTGCGTCAAACTATTATGCGGTGGCGCTGTCACCCAATAAGTTTGGTCGCAGACATTGTGAAAATGTATCGTCAGGTGAAGGTTGCAGACGAGGACGTCAATTATCAGCGCTTTTTTTGGCGTGACAATCCAAATGAAGAATTGAAACATATTCGGCTGTTGCGGGTTACCTTTGGAACGTCATCTGCGCCATACCTAGCTGTCCGGTCTCTGCAGCAACTAGCTCGGGATGAAGGAAGTCACTTTCCCCTAGTGGCAGACAGAGTCCTTACATCGTTCTATGTAGATGACCTGTTAACAGGTTGTCAGTCTGTTGCTGAAGGGGAACTCATTTATCACCAGCTGAATCAGCTGTTAGGACGTGGGGGTTTCAAGCTTCAGAAATGGTCCAGCAGCAGTGACGAATTATTAACCAAAATAAACGGGGATACTGCTGGGCAAGATAATCTGGAGCTTAAGATAGATACGCTTACAAAAATTTTAGGATTAACTTATCAAAGAAAGTTAGATGAGTTCAGATACACTGTGCAACTTCCTCCGCCCGAAACGCCCATAACCAAGCGAAAGGTGATCTCTGACATTGCTCGCTTATTTGACCCTCTTGGCTGGCTTGCGCCGGTTATAATAACGCCAAGGTGTTTATTCAACGCCTGTGGTTAGCAGGGTTGGAATGGGACGATGTACTTCCAGACCAACTGTCGAGGGAATGGCTGAGTTACAGAAATAATCTTAATTACCTTAAGGACTTCCGTTTGCCACGGTGGATTCACACGAGTCAACTTGACGTACAGCTGGAGTTGCACGGATTCTCTGACGCCTCCAATGTCGCTTACGCCGCGGTTGTCTATGTACGTTGTATCGATGTCAATGGTCATGTGCATGTTAGTCTAATTGCAGCTAAAACCAAGGTGGCCCCTGTCAAACAGGTATCTATACCTCGTTTGGAGTTATGTGGCGCTTTGCTACTTTCAAAACTTCTGCGTGAAGTTTCCGACACCTTGAGTATCTGTACGGAAAACGTACATGCCTGGACTGACTCGACAGTGGTGCTCGCCTGGTTGAGCAGCCACCCCAGCCGCTGGAAGACCTTTGTCGGCAACAGAGTGTCTGAAATACTTACCCATATAGACAATAGTCAGTGGTCACACGTCCAGTCCAATGACAACCCCGCAGACAGCGCATCGCGCGGTGTGAATCCCTCTGAGTGCGCTAACCTAGAGTTGTGGACACAAGGACCTAGTTGGCTGAAAAATAAAGAAATTCATTATAGTAGACGAGAAATTAAAGAAACTAACCTTGAGGAGAGAAAATCTGTAGTAACATGCAACACAGTAGTAAGGGAAACAAGTGATGATTCTATAATTTCAAAATATTCATCTCTTAGAAAACTTACCAGAGTAGTAGCTTACTGTAAAAGGTTTTTGAAGTTTAAAAACAAAAACTATACTACAAAATTCGATAAATTTTTAACACATTCTGAAATCCAAGGGGCATTACTTACCTGCATTAAATTGTGTCAAAGGGAACATTTCGGATCGGAGATGGATAATTTAAAGATAAAGGGTGAAATAAATAAAAAGGGGGTACTTACCTCGCTCAATCCATACCTAGATCGGGAACAAATTTTGAGAGTTAGTGGTAGGTTACACAGAGCCAACCTGCACGAAGACTCGAAGCATCCTGTAATTCTTCCTCGTAAGTCACATTTAACCCACCTCTTAATAGCCGATGCTCATGAGAGAACGTTACACGGTGGGCCTCAGTTGATTCTCAATTACTTACGATCCAAATATTGGATAATAAATGCCAAAAGTATCGTTAGGCACTACGTACGCAAATGTGTTATTTGCATACGTCATTCCGCTCGGTCTGTACATCCTTTGATGGGGTCATTGCCCTCTGCTAGGGTCAATGCCAGCCGACCTTTCTTTAGAAGTGGCGTGGACTATGCAGGTCCTATTAGTGTCCGTCCTAGCAAAGGTCGCGGTTATCACTCCACCAAAGGATATATATGTTTGTTCGTATGTATGGCTACTCGAGCCATACATTTAGAAGTTGTCAGTGACATGACATCCCAAGCCTTTTTAGCAGCCTTTAAGCGCTTTACAGCGAGGAGAGGCATTTGCGGTGAACTGTGGAGTGATAACGGCACTACGTTTGTTGGAGCTAACAAGGAGTTGAAAGCATTGTTCAACCACGAAAGGTCCGGCATAGTAACTGATATTGCCGATTGGTTAGCAACCAACGGAACCACCTGGAGCTTCATTCCACCCCACTCCCCTAATTTTGGGGGGCTTTGGGAAGCTGGAGTGAAATCAACCAAATACCATCTTAAAAGAGTGATTGGTGCCAGCACACTCACTTTTGAGGAACTGACAACAGTCCTTGCCCAAATAGAAGCCTGTCTAAACTCCAGGCCTATTTCCACCATCAGTACTAACCCCGAAGATCCACAGCCATTAACACCGGGTCATTTTCTAGTGGGTGAGCCCTTGCTTCTCGTACCAGAGAATAATTTCGAGAAGTCTAATATCAGTACCTTAAAACGATGGCAGTTGACTCAACGTATGGTTCAGGACTTTTGGCGCAGGTGGTCGCGTGAATATCTGGTTCAGTTTCACCAAAGGAACAAATGGGCGCACCAAACCGTGGAACCGAATTTGGGTGATGTAGTGTTAGTCATTGAGGATGACCTTCCACCAGCAAGATGGCTCTATGGTGTCATTATTGAAAAGCATACTGGCTCGGACAAAATCACAAGAGTGGTTACATTGCGCTGTAAAGGTTCCACTATTAAAAGACCAGTGTCGAAGCTGATTGTGCTTCCTATTACGTCATAAATTTATTATTATATTCTTGTTCGGTTCTTGGTTTAATTAACTATAATGTTAAGGATACAGTTGTTGGTTAAGTTACAATTTAAGTTTAGAATTAAGGTTTTGTATGGTTTTAGATTAAAATCTCATTTTTTGTTGTTAATATAATTACAGTCCACTATTGTTTTAATTTCCCACCAAATCTTGATTTTGTTTCATGGTGGGCGGTTAGTTGATAATAAAAAACTAAGTTCTGGACATTCTGTCCATGGTGGGCGGGATGTTCGATCGCGGTTTTCTATCAAGCTCGACAGATGGCGTTGTACCGTTTTCTGAATCGCGGTGTCGAGATTCTCCGTGATCATTATATATAGGTTACAGAAAAATAAATTTTTTTAGTACTCGCTTGGAAATCGTTGTTTTATTTCACACAATCTCATCGGGCAGTTGTCAATTAGTGCCGTACAGCCAGGAAAGGACGACTACACCAGCCCAAAGTCGTACCGCCCGATAGGTCTCCTGTCGGTCCTCGGGAAAACAGTAGAGAAACTCCTGGTAGGCAGACTCCAGTGGCACTTCCACCGAAAAATACACAAAACACAATACGAGTTCATGCCGCAGCGCGGGACCGAGGACGCCCTCTATGACCTAATGCAGCACATACGTGCGGAAATCAGAGCCAAAAAGATCGTGCTTCTGGTATCATTGGACATAGAGGGGGCCTTCGACAACGCGTGGTGGCCGGCACTGAAAAACCAGATGGTGGCCAAAAACTGTCCGAGAAACCTGTACAAACTCGTCGCCTCTTACCTCGAAAACAGAAGCGTAAGGGTTAACTACGCCAGAGCGGTCAGGGAAAAGGTTACCAACAAAGGCTGCGTCCAGGGCTCAATAGTCGGTCCGACGTTTTGGAACCTGATTCTTGACTCGCTCCTACACGAAATGGCGAGTATGGGGGTATATTGCCAAGCATTCGCGGACGACGTCGTCCTGATATTCTCGGACCATACCACTGGTCCCCTGCAGCAGGCGGCCAACAACGCTCTCGACGTGGTGTCGACCTGGGGCGTCAAAAACAAGCTGCGTTTCGCCACGCATAAGACCAACGCGATGGTGATAACGAAAAAGCTGAAGTATGACGACCCGGTCCTGTACATGTCGGGAGTGAGGCTAGACCTAGTCCAACAGGTCAAGCTGCTGGGTCTCACCATTGACGCCAAACTCACTTTCAATGCGCACGTGTCCGCGACCTGTAGAAAGGCTGCAGACATTTACAAGCAGTTGGCATGCGCGGCGAAGGTGACGTGGGGCTTGAATGGTGAGATCATCAGGACGATATATGTGTCGGTGATAGAGCCCAGCGTGTTGTATGCAGCGAGCGCATGGGCCCCGGCGGCAGAAAAGCTGATGACACGAAATCAGTTTGACTCGCTGCAGAGGGGGTTCGTGCAGAAGATCTGCAAGGCATACCGCACGGTGTCTCTGACATCGGCACTAGTGCTGTCGGGACAATTGCCCCTAGACCTGCGCGTCATGGAGGCGGCGGCCCTATTCAAAATCAAAAAGGGCCATTCCAGAGACCTCATCCCACCTGAATGCGAGCTGGAAAGGAATATAGACTTCCTGTCTCAACCCCACCCAGCGCGACTCATCGCAACTGAGTACGCACGCATCGAGGACTGGACCCCTGAAACCCTAGAAACCCACCGGATAGCCGGCCCCCAGATCTATACTGATGGTAGTAAGATCGAAGGGAAGGTCGGCGCGGCATTGACCTGGTGGGAAGGAGGTAAGGAGTCCATGTCGTGTGCCTTTGGCCTGGGGCCCCACAACTCTGTCTTCCAGTCTGAATTATACGCGCTGTTCAGAGCTGTCAGATTGGTGAGAGAATCTAAGGCGGTCAATGCAGGCATCCTGAGCGACTCACGGTCGTCACTGGATCTGCTGAGGAGGCCGTCTGTCACTCACCACCTGGCACTCCACATAAAGAATGATATGCGTGAAATCAGAGAGGAGGGCAGAGAGGTGAGACTCTTCTGGCTGAGGGCCCATGTGGGTACGGCTGGAAATGAGAGAGCAGACGAGCTGGCCAAGGAGGCGGCTCTTACAAAAGAGACAGTAGACTACGACAGAGTCCCCGTATCGTACGTTAAGCGGAAGATACGGGAGGGGACTGTGAAGAGGTGGCAGGAGCGATACCGGTCCTCGAGTACGGGTTCGGTTACGAAGGTGTTCTTTCCAGACGTCCTAGCGGCGAAAAGAGCCCTTCGTGGCATAGTTCTGGAGCCGACCCACACTCAGATATTTACAGGACACGGAGGCTTCGCAGCATACCTCCACCGATTCCACCTCAAGGACAGTCCCTCGTGCATCTGCGACCAGACGAGTGACGAAACCGTCTGGCACCTACTCCTCGAGTGTCCGAGGTTTTGCCTCGAAAGAATGGAGCTGGAGGAAAAAACAGGGCTCCAGTTGACCCAATCCTCTCTCCACAAGTTCTTGGAGAAACCGGCTACGAGGACTCCATTCCTGGCATTCGCGAGTAGGGTCGCCAAAGTCGCAGCAGGGCCAAATAAATCAGAGGCCACAGCACGAAGTCGAGTCCGACCGCCACCATCTGCCCGTCACAACCAACACCAGAGAGGTACACAAAATCAAGCACCACAACACACACACGTAACGCAGACCACAAACACCACTACAACAACAACAACAGCAACACCTCAGGCGCCTACGTCAGTACACCATCAGCCCGCACAGGCGGCGGTGCCTTCGGCGGCTAACGCAGGAACTGGCCCACAGCCGCCCCCCCCTGCCATGTCAGTAGCACAACTGCTGGCATGCGCGGAGAGCGGATCCCCAGGGATCAGGCTTCGTGGGGTGGCTTTGTTCATGAACAAAGAGTCAGAAAAACTGGGCATAAGTTTCTGCATCGGATCAAGCCGCGCTGCAGCCCGAATCCCCATCTCGCCTGGCTTGGCCGCCTTGATCAACGGGAGCACGACTAAAGCGAGCATAAAGCGCAGTAAGTACGTCGCGCTACAGCAAGTGGAGGTGGCCGCTCACCGGTGCCGTTTAGTGCGCTTCAAAGGAAAGACGATCGCACTACTCGAGTGGAGAGCGGAAACCCCATTTGCCCAGGCGAGCTCGCTGCTCCAGGAGATCGGGCGGACAGGGGGAACAACATCGCCCCGGAAAATTAGCGTGGACGCCATGGCGATTGGCTCGGACAGGGGAGAAGTCGCAGACAGATTTGGCTGCCTTAAAGCCTCAGAACACCATGAGGTGGTGGTCTACGAGGACAGGGGGGAAACCTTGAGCTTCCTCAATGCACCCGAGGACCGCGCAGGCAGCGCGACTATCCCCACCACCACGACCGGAGCGGAAAGGGTGCAGCGCAAAGTCGCCGAGGAAAAGGAGAAGAAGGCAAAGGCAAACACCACCAGCCCAGAGGATCGAGCCCGGTCCACGAGCCGCTTAAAAGCAATAGGCGCCTTCTTCAAAGCACTGCTGCCGAAAGCCAGCCCCTTAACACAAACGGAGAGGCTGGAAAGGACTGTGGGAGAATTTACTAGACCCAAACACACAGAAAGGTAACCGCCGCGACCCAAACCAACCAGGGCGGAGAGGGGGCAAGTCAGCCCGCCGATCCTGGCCGTCACTTCGGGCGTCACGGACCACGTGAAGAGCGCATTCCTCGAGTACCTAGCCGTTGTCAGGGCCACTAGAGAGGTAAACCTGGCAACATGCAAGAAGATCCTCCGGACCTATGAGCTTGGAAACGAGGGTCTGCTGAGGGTCTTGCTCGGGGAAGCGGACGCTGCGGTGTACGACAACTCCAACTCCCAGGTTTTGGCAGGGGAGATGGAGGGGCCGTACATGGCAGCCTACTGCGCGTCGCGGGGATTCGTGTCCCTCGATGAGGAGGAGACGGAGCGCTCGGGGAAAGTGACCTTCAGAACACCGAAGGACGACCCGGTGGTGGTTACCGCGAAGTGCACCAAAATCATGCTCGATGAAAGGATTCTTGAAACGGCTAAATCCGTTTCGGGAGACCTGGAATCGGGGGTGCAGTGGGCGGTACCCAGCATCGAGTGGGTAAATGGGGTGCCGGGTTGCGGGAAGACAACCTGGGTGGTAGGCCATTTCGACGAGGAGAACGACGTTGTAGCGACCACAACAGCCGAAGCTGCCAAAGATCTAAGAGAACAGCTGGAGCGCCGCTTTGGATTCCGAGCCAGGACCAAGGTGCGCACTATGGCCTCAATTTTGGTCAATGGCTTCAAAGATAGGGAAAAGTGCCGTCGCCTTATGGTTGACGAAGCCCTTATGAACCACTTTGGGGCCATAGTAATGGCAGTAAGGCTGTCTGGAGCGGGCGAGGTCGTTCTGATCGGCGACGTGAACCAGCTGCCATATTTGGACAGAGAGAACCTGTTCGAGTTGAGGTACACCCGTCCAAATCTGGTGGCTGGCATCGCCCTTGATCTTTTATGTACGCACCGGAACCCCATGGACGTACCACTTGCCCTGAGCGAGGTATATCCCGGAATATACTCCTCTAAGACGTCGCTGTCGCGGGTCCACTCCCTGAGCGTCGCAGCGTACACGGGTGCGCAAATACCGCTAACAGCCAGCAACACCCTATTTCTGGTCCACACACAGGAGGAGAAATCTGCTCTTGCCGACCAGGGGTACGGTTCGGGCGATGGGTCGCGCATCCTGACCATACACGAGGCCCAGGGACTGACCTACGACAGCGTCGTCATAGTGAACACTAAAAACAAGAGATTAAAAATCCACGACAGCGTCTCTCACGCGGTCGTCGCGGTGTCAAGGCACAGATCAACCTGTGTCTACTACTCGGACGACACCGGCGACGCCATAGGGCTCTTCGCCCGGAAAGCGATGGATGCGCCTACTAAAATGGTCGTCGACTACAACCTTAAGACGGCCATGCAGCATCGGGATGTGGCAGTCGTGGACGGCCTGTTGGAGGCGGTGAAAGCCCTCAGCGGAGCAAAATAACAGAACCACCAATCCAAACCTAATTTAAAAGAATTTTGTAAATATAGACACTAAGACGAAATTAGGTTTAAGCTTAGTAATTATACTAATACCAGGAAAAAAAATGTAGTAAAATATGTTAGTGTTAATGTCAATAAATTGTTATTAAAGTGTTAGTGCCAATAAATAATAATGGTACTAATTAATTATATGTAAATATTTAGTAAATAAATAATATTTGTAAAAATCTAACAAGTATGTCCGCGGTGGTCGGGACCTGTCATACCCACTCAAAGGTCCTCCCTGGTGGCGACGCGCGTGTCGGGTCATTCGGTTCCCTCCAAAGTGGTTGAGCCGAATGGGGCCGATGCGCGCGTCCTGTCCGTGAGCGGGCGCCGTCAGTGGGGACTGGTCATGTCTCGGCCGCCTGTGGGCTCCATTCATACTAACAGAACAAAAAAAAAAAAAGGTGGACTCTTAGTCATTTAAGGTAGCGTAAGTTTGTAATTGTAGTTCCTCAGCGGACCCACTGCGATGGGGAGTTCCCGTCTGAGTTTTTATCTTTAATAATCTCACAACAAATAAATTAACCCAATAAAAAAAGAGTGCGGACGTACATGTCTGCAGGTAGAAAACTCATAATAAAAAAAAACCTAACCTAACCTTTTTTTTTTTTTTTTTGACGCTGTGGGAATGCCTTTACGCACCGTACCCCGAAGGGCGTGTGTGGGACTCGCCCAGCCGAAGCCGGGAATACCCACTAAACCCACAGCGACACCCCGGCATCGCCATAGTGGCGGGGGAGTGGGAAACTAGCGCAGCCTGAGCTACCTCTCCCCCGCCCGCGAAACCCGCCTATTAAGGCGGGCCCTCAATTGTCCCTCCTGGGGAGGGGCCGTGGCTCCCGCGTGATGAGCGATGTAAGGCGGGCGTCGGCCTCACGCCCGCCGCTCACCTCAGGGAGGGAGAAAGCGGGCGAAATCCCGCCTTCTCCTCCCCCTACGCCGCCTGCGGAGCGCCGGAGCGAGGGGATCCTCCTCCCGCTCGCGCTCCGCGGCCTCCTTTTGCGACATCACGACCTCGCAGAAGGAGGCCATCGCCACCCAAGCCTCCTCGCTCCCCACCATCGCTCTGCGCTAGTGCGGTGTCCGAGGTGCAAGCTGACTAGACATCACTACAACTACAACTAAATGAATGTTGATACTGACCAATGCTTATTGTTCAGTATTCCTAGTGAGGTGTCCGAGGTGCAAGCTGACTAGACATTACTACAACTACAACTAAATGAATGTTGATACTGACCAATGCTTATTGTTCAGTATACCTACTGAGGTGTCCGAGGTGCAAGCTGACTAGACATCACTACAACTACAACTAAATGAATGTTGATACTGACTAATGCTTATTGTTCAGTATTCCTAGTGAGGTGTCCGAGGTGGAAGCTGACTAGACATCACTACAACTACAACTAAATGAATGTTGATACTGACCAATACTTATTGTTCAGTATTCCTAGTGAGGTGTCCGAGGTGCAAGCTGACTAGACATCACTACAACTACAACTAAATGAATGTTGATACTGACTAATGCTTATTGTTCAGTATTCCTAGTGAGGTGTCCGAGGTGCAAGCTGACTAGACATCACTACAACTACAACTAAATGAATGTTGATACTGACCAATGCTTATTGTTCAGTATACCTACTGAGGTGTCCGAGGTGCAAGCTGACTAGACATCACTACAACTACAACTAAATGAATGTTGATACTGACCAATGCTTATTGTTCAGTATTCTAGTGAGGTGTCCGAGGTGCAAGCTGACTAGACATCACTACAACTACAACTAAATGAATGTTGATACTGACCAATGCTTATTGTTCAGTATTCCTAGTGAGGTGTCCGAGGTGCAAGCTGACTAGACATCACTACAACTACAACTAAATGAATGTTGATACTGACCAATGCTTATTGTTTCAGTATTCCTAGTGAGGTGTCCGAGGTGCAAGCTGACTAGACATCACTACAACTACAACTAAATGAATGTTGATACTGACCAATGCTTATTGTTCAGTATTCCTAGTGAGGTGTCCGAGGTGCAAGCTGACTAGACATCACTACAACTACAACTAAATGAATGTTGATACTGACCAATGCTTATTGTTCAGTATACCTACTGAGGTGTCCGAGGTGCAAGCTGACTAGACATCACTACAACTACAACTAAATGAATGTTGATACTGACCAATGCTTATTGTTCAGTATACCTACTGAGGTGTCCGAGGTGCAAGCTGACTAGACATCACTACAACTACAACTAAATGAATGTTGATACTGACCAATGCTTATTGTTCAGTATTCCTATTGAGGTGTCCGAGGTGCAAGCTGACTAGACATCACTACAACTACAACTAAATGAATGTTGATACTGACCAATACTTATTGTTGGGGCGTTCTACGCTCTTTACTTAGCCATAGTTATGCATGTCTTACTGTTATTTAATACTCATTCAATTTGAACCTTACTTAGTCGCACAATACACTTACAGTGGAACACACGTCTTTTAATTCTAAATATCCCGTACAAAGTAAAACCCACCTTATTACCTTCACCATATGGTCGTATTCGAGCCGAACGTGGAAATTACGAACCGGTAAACATCGGGCCGCTTGAACAAAAGAATCGCATTCCAGAGATAAGGATTCTTAGAAAAATCACCTCGGATTATTGCTAGTTATATGAAAGTGTTTATAACAAACTCGTTAGTTAATTTGCTGCTATTGAACATTGCAAGTTTTTTTGAACTATAATATTGAAGATTGTTTAGAGTGATATTCAAACAGTGGAAGAATAATGTGTACCACGCAAGAACAACAACAATATCTCTCTGCCTTAGAAGATGGCGCAAATTTACTACGGAAAACGCAAATAAACTTAAAAAAGTGTCCGAAAACTAGACTAACAAGGGGATATATAGAAGCACGTTTGAAGATTATTGACGAGTATTGGGTATCATTCAAGAAAGCACATGACGCGTTAGTAAAAATAACCCCCAAAGAACTAAAGGGAAGTCTGCCATATTTTTTGAACGAAGAATTCTTTATTTATGAAGATTTATACAACATACTGCAGGGTGATTTAAAGGATATGCTTACGTCATTATCGGAATCGTCATCTGTGGATTCAAAAAATGCAAATTTAAGTATGAACGTATCCCATGCACAGCAATATTTAGTACTATTACCTAAAATTGAATTACCAAAATTTAATGGAAATTATGAAAGATGGCCGACTTTCAAAGACCTGTTTACTTCTTTAGTGCACGAAAATAATAACCTCAGTGATGTACAAAGACTACATTATTTAAAATTAAGTGTTAGTGGAGAAGCTGAGGCGTTATTGACCCATATACAAGTGACATCCAGTAATTACGCAACTGCATGGAATGTTTTGAATAAGAGGTATGGTAACAGACGTATAATATTAAACTGTATTATGAAAAGATTATTTAACCAGAGGAAAATGACTTCGCAATCAGCCGCTCAATTAAAAGGCTTGTTAGATACCACTACAGAATGTCTAAATAACTTGGAAAATTTAAAAATAAATACCGCCTCTTGGGATCATGTAATAATATTTCTGCTCGTTCAGAAGTTTGACCCGGAGACACATAAGGACTGGGAAGGATTTGCCTATAAAGAAGACAGCGAAGCATTGCCAACATGGAGTGAAATAAAGAACTTCATGGAGTCCAAGTTCCGCACCCTGGAGTTAGTTACAGGCGTTACGTCTAACAATAATTCAAGAGAGAAACAAGTTAAGGAACGTTCTTATCATGTTGCCACACCAATCACAGAGAAATCATGCATCATGTGCAAAGAAAATCACACGTTGTGTCACTGTAAGAAATTTATTGATATGAAACTAAAGGAGCGAACCGAGTATGTCAAAAACAAACAGTTATGCTTTAATTGTCTAGCACTTGGACACTCGGTGAAGAGATGTAGACTACCAGTGTCTTGTCAGAAATGTCATCGACGTCATCACTCTTTACTGCATGAGACTAAGAACACAGAACCAGCGGCTACACCGAGCACTTCACAACCGTTGGCTTCACAGCATGTAGTAGAAGAAAAAGAACCAGTTCAAGTGAACACAGTGATCGCGTCGCATCATACAACTAGACAAGGAACAGCACTTTTAGCGACTGCTGTGGTGGAAGCAATGAATGCAGTAGGCCAAATCATTTCACTACGCGCGCTGATAGACCAAGGTTCACAAGCTACATTTATAAGCGAGAAAGCGACTCAACTTTTGAAACTAAAGCGACAACCATTCAAAGGAAGTGTTGTAGGAGTGGGGTCTGCGAGAACAGAAATCAAACACGTGGTACAGCTTACTATAAGATCACAGTGGGACCATACCTATAGTTTACCGATCCAAGCCTACGTGATGTCGAAACAACTGACCACTAAGATACCCACCAAAACAATTATTAAACAACCATGGCCCCACATTGACGGGCTTAACTTGGCTGATCCGAGTTATTTAACACCTGAATCTATAGATCTGCTACTAGGAGTCAAAGAATATGCACAGATTATACAGCCAGATATAATAAAAGGTCCACCAGGTACCCCAACTGCTCAAAATACAAATCTGGGTTGGATTATCTTTGGAGATATCTGTGACAAACCACAAAACAATACTTACTGCGTAATGCATCATCAAGTTGACGTCGACGAAATGTTGAAATCAATTTGGGAAATAGAGATTGACAAGGACAGACAATTAACAAAAGAAGATAAGATGTGTGAAGATATCTATAATAAAACTACAACTAGAAATGAAGAAGGACGATACGTTGTCAAATTACCTTTTAAAATATACAGTCCACAACGAAATGAAATGAACACGAACACTTTACAAACACCTGAAGGAAACACAAGGGAGATAGCCAAACAAAGATTCTTGCAACTGGAGCGGAAGTTTAAACGATCACCAGATCTGAAAAGAGAATACACAAAGGTCATAGATGATTATATAGAACAAAATCACATGGAGAAGATACCTGAAATAGAAAAAGAAACAAGATCAGTCTACTTACCTCATCACGCCGTAGTTCGCATTGATAAAGAGACCTCTCGAACACGCGTTGTCTTTGATGCTTCGTGTAAAGGCACAAACAATGTGTCACTAAATGAAGAATTACTGGTAGGTCCACAGATGCAAGATGATTTGAGACACCTGCTCATTAAATGGAGGATGAAGCGTGTCTGTTTCATGGCCGATATCAAACAAATGTATCGCCAAATCTTAGTGACTCGTGAAGACACAGACTTCCAACGAGTTTTCTGGAGATACAACGAGGAAGATGATTTACACGAATACCGTTTGCTGAGAGTCACATTCGGTACAGCATCTGCACCGTATTTGGCTGTCAGAACACTCCATCAAACTGCTGATGATGAAGGAAGAGATCAACCACTTGCTGTACAATCCATCAAAGAGAACTTTTATATGGATGACTGGCTCGATGGAGCTGATGACACTCAATCTGCTATGTTTCTTGCCAAAACTGTCACACAGATATTACAAAAGGGCGGATTTCAACTCACAAAATGGTCATCAAACAATATTGACTTCATGAATTCTATAGATGAAGCTCAAAGATCCAACAATGTACATATAGACATGAATCTAGATGGAACAATAAAGGCATTAGGTATAGTGTGGAACCTCAAAACAGATACATTTCAGTACACCATAAGTTTACCAATACCAGAAGATTCTCATGTGACAAAACGAACAATTTTGTCTGATATTCAAAAACTTTTCGATCCACTCGGTTGGATTGCACCCAGTACCGTAATGGCTAAAATGTTATTACAGAAGTTATGGCTTGAAAGGGTAAACTGGGACCAGAACGTCAGTGAACCCTTACGTGAAGAGTGGATTCGAATAAGAACAGATTTTGCTGATGTAAATGACATACAAGTGACCAGATGGCTTGGTATCGTAGAAACAAACAAAACAAATATACAAATACATGGATTCAGTGACGCTTCCATCAGGGCTTACGCTGCAGCAGTATACATAAGAACTGAAACAAATAACAACACAGGAATTAGAAGACGCACTGACAATTTGTATAGAAAAGGTTCAAAGAGAAGAATATCCGGAAGAAATAGAAAGATTAAAGGGAAATAAACAAGTGAAAAGGAGAAGTCCGTTGCGATCCCTCAACCCCTTTCTTGACGATAAACATATCCTCAGGGTGGGCGGTAGACTCAGAGACGCAAATTTACCAGAAGACCGGAAACACCCAATAATTCTAGAATCTTCTCTAAATGAAAATTAAAATTTGTTTTAAGTATGAGAAATGTAATTAACTTGTTTGCTAATTAATTCTGTTTAAAATTGGCTATATTTTAAAATGCTGTATTAGTTAGTTAATAGTTGTTATATGCATGTCTAAACATTAATTTTACTACCCCCACCTACAGATTTATATAACGTTGTTGTGTTGTAATCTCATACTTACTTTTATATCATTGTTTCTTAAAAGTCCTATAGGCCTTTTGGTGGGCGGTATGTTGGGGCGTTCTACGCTCTTTACTTAGCCATAGTTATGCATGTCTTACTGTTATTTAATACTCATTCAATTTGAACCTTACTTAGTCGCACAATACACTTACAGTGGAACACACGTCTTTTAATTCTAAATATCCCGTACAAAGTAAAACCCACCTTATTACCTTCACCACTTATTGTTCAGTATTCTTAGTGAGGTGTCCGAGGTGCAAGCTGACTAGACATCACTACAACTACAACTAAATGAATGTTGATACTGACTAATGCTTATTGTTCAGTATTCCTAGTGAGGTGTCCGAGGTGCAAGCTGACTAGACATCACTACAACTACAACTAAATGAATGTTGATACTGACCAATGCTTATTCTTCAGTATACCTACTTCCTCAGAATGAGGCTGTCCTAGAGGTGCATCAGCTGACTAGACATCACTACAACTACAACTAAATGAATGTTGATACTGACCAATGCTTATTGTTCAGTATACCTACTGAGGTGTCCGAGGTGCAAGCTGACTAGACATCACTACAACTACAACTAAATGAATGTTGATACTGACCAATGCTTATTGTTCAGTATTCCTAGTGAGGTGTCCGAGGTGCAAGCTGACTAGACATCACTACAACTACAACTAAATGAATGTTGATACTGACCAATGCTTATTGTTCAGTATACCTACTGAGGTGTCCGAGGTGCAAGCTGACTAGACATCACTACAACTACAACTAAATGAATTGCAACCTGACTGACATCACTACAACTACAACTAAATGAATGTTGATACCCAATGCTTATTGTTCAGTATTCCTAGTGAGGTGTCCGAGGTGCAAGCTGACTAGACATCACTACGACTACAACTAAATGAATGTTGATACTGACCAATGCTTATTGTTCAGTATTCCTAGTGAGGTGTCCGAGGTGCAAGCTGACTAGACATCACTACAACTACAACTAAATGAATGTTGATACTGACCAATGCTTATTGTTCAGTATTCCTAGTGAGGTGTCCGAGGTGCAAGCTGACTAGACATCACTACAACTACAACTAAATGAATGTTGATACTGACCAATGCTTATTGTTCAGTATACCTAGTGTCGAGGTGCAAGCTGACTAGACATCACTACCTTTACAACTAAATGAATGTTGATACTGACCAATGCTTATTGTTCAGTATACCTGAGTAAGTGTCCGAGTTGCAACCTCACTAGACATCACTACAACTACAACTAAATGAATGTTGATACTGACCAATGCTTATTGTTCAGTATTCCTAGTGAGGTGTCCGAGGTGCAAGCTGACTAGACATCACTACAACTACAACTAAATGAATGTTGATACTGACCAATGCTTATTGTTCAGTATACCTACTGCGGTGTCCGAGGTGCAAGCTGACTAGAGATCACTACAACTACAACTAAATGAATTTTGATACTGACCAATGCTTATTGTTCAGTATACCTAGTGAGGTGTCCGAGTTGCAACCTGACTAGACATCACTACAACTACAACTAAATGAATGTTGATACTGACCAATGCTTATTGTTCAGTATTCCTAGTGCGGTGTCCGAGGTGCAAGCTGACTAGACATCACTACAACTACAACTAAATGAATGTTGATACTGACCAATGCTTATTCTTCAGTATACCTAATGAGGTGTCCGAGGTGCAAGCTGACTAGACATCACTACAACTACAACTAAATGAATGTTGATACTGACCAATGCTTATTGTTCAGCATTCCTAGTGAGGTGTCCGAGGTGCAAGCTGACTAGACATCACTACAACTACAACTAAATGAATGTTGATACTGACCAATGCTTATTGTTCAGTATTCCTAGAGAGGTGTCCGAGGTGCAAGCTGACTAGACATCACTACAACTACAACTAAATGAATTTTGATACTGACCAATGCTTATTGTTCAGTATACCTAGTGAGGTGTCCGAGTTGCAACCTCACTAGACATCACTACAACTACAACTAAATGAATGTTGATACTGACCAATGCTTATTGTTCAGTATTCCTAGTGCGGTGTCCGAGGTGCAAGCTGACTAGACATCACTACAACTACAACTAAATGAATGTTGAAATTACTGACCAATGCTTATTGTTCAGTATACCTACTGAGTGTCCCGAGGTGCAAATGACTAGACATCACTACAACTACAACTAAATGAATGTTGATACTGACCAATGCTTATTCAGTATACCTACAGGTAATCGAGGTGCAGAAAAACTGACTAGACATCACTACAACTACAACTAAATGAATGTTGATACTGACCAATGCTTATTGTTCAGTATTCCTAGTAGTGTCCGAGTGCAAGCTGACTAGACATCACTACAACTACAACTAAATGAATGTTGATACTGACCTAAATGAATGTTGATACTGACCAATGCTTATTGTTCAGTATACCTAGTGAGGTGTCCGAGGTGCAAGCTGACTAGACATCACTACAACTACAACTAAATGAATGTCGATACTGACCAATGCTTATTGTTCAGTATACCTACTGACGTGTCCGAGGTGCAAGCTGACTAGACATCACTACAAATACAACTAAATGAATGTTGATACTGACCAATGCTTATTGTTCAGTATACCTAGTGAGGTGTCCGAGGTGCAAGCTGACTAGACATCACTACAACTACAACTAAATGAATGTTGATACTGACCAATACTTATTGTTCAGTATTCCTAGTGAGGTGTCCGAGGTGCAAGCTGACTAGACATCACTACAACTACAACTAAATGAATGTTGATACTGACTAATGCTTATTGTTCAGTATTCCTAGTGAGGTGTCCGAGTTGCGCCGGTTCAGACATCACCACAACTGCCAACTAAATGAATGCTGATACTCGACCAATGCTTATTGTTCAGTATTCCTAGTGAGGTGTCCGAGGTGCAAGCTGACTAGACATCACTACAACTACAACTAAATGAATGTTGGTACTGACCAATGCTTATTGTTCAGTATACCTACTGAGGTGTCCGAGGTGCAAGCTGACTAGACATCACTACAACTACAACTAAATGAATGTTGATACTGACCAATGCTTATTGTTCAGTATTCCTAGTGAGGTGTCCGAGGTGCAAGCTGACTAGACATCACTACAACTACAACTAAATGAATGTTGATACTGACCAATGCTTATTGTTCAGTATTCCTAGTGAGGTGTCCGAGGTGCAAGCTGACTAGATATCACTACAACTACAACTAAATGAATGTTGATACGGACCAATGCTTATTGTTCAGTATTCCTAGTGAGGTGTCCGAGGTGCAAGCTGACTAGACATCACTGCAACTACAACTAAATGAATGTTGATACTGACCAATGCTTATTGTTCAGTATTCCTAGTGAGGTGTCCGAGGTGCAAGCTGACTAGACATCACTACAACTACAACTAAATGAATGTTGATACTGACCAATGCTTATTGTTCAGTATACCTACTGAGGTGTCCGAGGTGCAAGCTGACTAGACATCACTACAACTACAACTAAATGAATGTTGATACTGACCAATGCTTATTGTTCAGTATTCTAGTGAGGTGTCCGAGGTGCAAGCTGACTAGACATCACTACAACTACAACTAAATGAATGTTGATACTGACCAATGCTTATTGTTCAGTATTCCTAGTGAGGTGTCCGAGGTGCAAGCTGACTAGACATCACTACAACTACAACTAAATGAATGTTGATACTGACCAATGCTTATTGTTCAGTATACCTACTGAGGTGTCCGAGGTGCAAGCTGTCTAGACATCACTACAACTACAACTAAATGAATGTTGATACTGACCAATGCTTATTGTTCAGTATACCTACTGAGGTATCCGAGGTGCAAGCTGACTAGACATCACTAAAACTACAACTAAATGAATTTTGATACTGACCAATGCTTATTGTTCAGTATACCTACTGAGGTGTCCGAGGTGCAAGCTGACTAGACATCACTACAACTACAACTAAATGAATGTTGATACTGACCAATGCTTATTGTTCAGTATTCCTAGTGCGGTGTCCGAGGTGCAAGCTGACTAGACATCACTACAACTACAACTAAATGAATGTTGATACTGACCAATGCTTATTGTTCAGTGTACCTACTGAGGTGTCCGAGGTGCAAGCTGACTAGACATCACTACAACTACAACTAAATGAATGTTGATACTGACCAATGCTTAATGTTCAGTATTCCTAGTGAGGTGTCCGAGGTGCAAGCTGACTAGACATCACTACAACTACAACTAAATGAATGTTGAT
>JADWQK010002376.1:0-144001 GCA_017933935.1 Sesamia nonagrioides
CCTAAAAATATGTCAATGTACGGACAACAGCAGGTCAAGCTACCCGAAATTGACAAATATTCCCAATCAACTTTTAACTTAATGTTTTACAGATAAAGTTGAAAATCTAATAAAGAAATCTGACATATTGTAGTAGCTTGATGTGCTGTCGTCTGTACGTCAGGCGATGATTGATTTG
Source organism: Sesamia nonagrioides (assembly GCA_017933935.1). Lineage (NCBI taxonomy): Eukaryota > Metazoa > Arthropoda > Insecta > Lepidoptera > Noctuidae > Sesamia > Sesamia nonagrioides. The sequence goes on from JADWQK010002376.1 coordinate 179, forward strand.
GCTAAACTAATATTTTTCTTCTGTCCTTTTCTTAAAGGGACAGAAAGAAAAAGATGAACTCAACTTGAAATCAGTTTAGTTTGTGACGGAGGGATTCTGAGCTATATTCAAAAACTGTTTCAGTTTGTGTTTCCGTCACACTACAATTTGAGTGTCTTCAAGGTTAGAGTGAATAGGCTCTTAATAAACTAGTGCGCTTTGCCATCAACGATTACGTCACTGCTTACCATCCGGCGGGATTGCGGTCAAGCGCTAGTTTATAATTAAAATAAAAAAAAAATTCATAGACTTTCCTTCCAGCGAAAACGCCTGAACATAATAATTAACATCCAACGTCGCACAAAACCGGTAAAGTATCGCTCCAAGAGGTAGCACGTTAAGTACATCGTATCACCGTGGTATTGGTATCGAGCTACCGGCTCCAAGTGGAGGGGGTGGGGTGAAGATCGATACCGCGCGGGCCCCTTTCAGCGCTGCCTTTGTTTGGATCATATAAAATCTTCAGGGGGTGTGGTCTGAAAGTACGTGGGCTATGGTTTTGGAGATATTGGAGACTGAGTTGGAAAAATATTTTTATTTGATGTGGTGAGTTGTTGGAGGGATACCTATTCTTTTTTTTTTTGCAGTGATTCAATCGTTGATGGTAAAGCGAACTAGTTTATTAAGAGCGTTTTCATTCAGTTTTTTTTTTTGAGTGAAAGGTAGATGGCAGTTGAGCGAGGTGATGCAATGTTAAACCCAACAACACGACCAACGGGGCTGCGCCAGAGGGAGATTGATCTGGATATTCTCCATGACCCGACAGCCTCCGTGGCGTAGCGGTAGCGGACGCGGCCGCTGCGCAAGGTTGTGCAGGTTCGATCCCCGCTCAGTGCAAGTATTTGTATGCATGAATATGAATACTTGCACTGGTCTGGTCGTGCCTAGGAAAGCACGTTAAGCCGTTGGTCCCGGTTGCCATACAAACATCTAGTGGCAGTCGTTACGGGTTCTTGGAGCCCTCAAAAGTCCAACAATTGGTCTACCTGCAATGCTTCGATGTCGCCTTCGGGTTGTGGAGGTCAGACGGCAGTCGCTTCACGGAAAATGTCGAAGTTTTGCCATTTCAGCAGTTGGACTGGTAAAGCGGACCCCAGACTCCAAAGCTGAAAAGGCTTCGGATGCGACTGAGATTAACGCTGTGATGATGATGATGACTCTCCATGACCAAACTCCCGACACAACAACCTTTGGCGCATCGTACCCGGCACACATCGCAACAACTGCTCAGACGCGACCTCCGTAGGGCTTCACCAGAGATCATGCCGGAATACGACGAATCGCTTGGCTGCAAGACTTTGTCTGGTGGGTAGTAACTTCTGCCGGTACCCAATGTTATGGCCTGCCACCACTTATATTATGAAGTCGCTTGTTTTAAAGCCTATTGGCATATTACAGCTGCAGTAACATTAAAAAACATTGAGAAGCGATTCGTCGTGTTTTGGCATGATGTCTGGTGAAGCCGTACGGAGGACAGGTCTGAGCAGTTGTGTTGCGTTGTGTGGCGGGTACGATGCGCCAAATGTTGTTGTGTCGGGAGATTGGTCGTGGAGAGTCTCCAGATCAATCTTCCTCTAGCGCAGCATCGTTTGGTCGTGTTGGTCTTGGGTTTAACATTGCATCACCTCGGTCACTGCCGTCATCCTTCCTATTCCTAAGTTTTTAAGTGAATAGGCTTAATAAACTAGTGCGCTTTACCATCAACGATTGCATCACTGATTACCATCAGGCGGGATTGCAGTCAAGCACTAGTTTACAATTATTAAAAAAAAAAGAGTCAGTGGTGTGTGTCAAGTTTAAACTTCAACTTGTTTTTTCAGATCTATTGTTCCCTTACGACTTTCAAATATACACACATCAAAAGTGTCTAGGGATCAAGCATTTTTATGCGGATTTCTTGAGATTGAGATGTGGCTTTGTAATAAATTTATGATTTTATAAAATTATATGGATCCTTTTTGGTGCATTTCATAATTTGAATCAGGAACTGTGAATCAAATTCGAGTAAAAGATGAAAATCAGCTGTCAATATTTTCCCTATAAAAACATACAACGCATTGAAGACATTATTAGTGCTACTGTTTCCCTACTACTGATTAAACCAACGTTATTATGGAGCGGCGACGTCATTTAAGCAGGGAAGAAATGCTCAGAGCCGTGGGAATGATAGAAGCTGGTTCCCGGCAACGTACTGTGGCTTTAGCTCTGAATACAAGTCAGAGTGTTATCAGTCGACTTTGGACACGTTACTGAAGCACTGGTACCGTGGCTGAGCGCCATGGAGGACGGTATCGCTGCACCACACGGAGACAAGACCGATACATTCAAATCTTAACTCGAAGAGCTCCAACAATAACCGCCATGATGTTAGCCGTGAGGCTTCATCACTCTTCAGGGAACTTAATTAGCGACCAAACAGTCAGAAACCGTTTGCATGAAGTGAACCTTCATTCCCGAAGACCGCTACGGGTACCACCTATAGCAATGCACAATCGTAGGATTCGATATCAATGGGCTCTTGAACACAGAAGTCCATCCTTATAGTGGTGGAACCATCATGGTATGGGCGGGTATTTGGATCGGCGGAAGAACTGAGTTGATTTGGATCAGAGGCAACCTCAACGCTCAAATTTATGCTGAAACGATTGTATCAGACGTCATCGTTCCTCTACAAGTGCAAATCGGTCCTTTATTTCAGTTAATGCATGATAATGCACGACCGCACACCGCAAGAGTTGTAAGACAGACTCTCGCCGCAGCTAACATCACTGTCCTGCCCTGGCCTGCTCAGTCGCCAGACTTGAACCCGATTGAGCATGCATGGGATATGCTACAGAGAAGAGCGCTGCCGAATATGGAGGGTATCCAGTCGCAAGAAGACCTTTTTTTGTTGTTGCAACGAACATGGGCGGCCATTCCACAGCGTGATTTGGATGAACTCATTTTGAGTATGCCAAACCTATGTTCTTGTGTTGTTAGTGTTCGCGGTAGAAACACGGATTATTAATTGTTTAAGTTACCCAATAAAATTTTAGAGAAAACTGTTATTTCAGTCTTTTTTCGAACTTTTGTGTTAGTGGTTCAAATGTCAAATATCCCTTTATTAGGAAAATGGCAAATTTCTTTATTAATGCCAAGGTGACTTGGTTTATCGTTACTGTGACAAACGAAAACACTTTATTTGATGAATCCTTAAAGAAAATTTTAATTAATATCAATCAGGAGAAAAGTTATTGCAAAAATATATGTTGATCCCTAGACACTTTTGATGTGTGTATTATATTGTTTTTCATTCAAAAGTCTTTTAACTTAAAAAGGTACTTGCATTAGTAAGTAGGTGCGGTGGCCAAGTGGTATCGGCCGACTAACAAGGTGTAGGTCGCCTGCATTATATCTCCTGCTCTTTTTTTAGCCCACATTATGTCTCCTGCTGGACAAAGTTCTCCCCTTTTCCATCCAAACCTCCCTGTCTTGTGCGATCTGTGGCCACGTTGGCTTTGGGAACGTTACCAGACCTCCATGTTCTCCCTCAGGTGGTATAGTTAATGCCAAAATATTAGAATATTAAGTAATGCTCCGAAAATTAAGATCGGCCCAAATCGTGTGGTCACCGAGGGCACATCTGATGATTGTACCGTCCTCCATTACTATAATTTATCACTGGCTCTATACCTCCCCACCTTTGCTCTTTGCCTCAACTATTCCTCTCTATAGCTCTACCTGCACTCTGCAAATTAATATTTTAGTATAAACGAGATGAAATTGAATTGATGGACTAGTTTTATATAAAAGGTAAACCTGCATTGTGTACCATTTCTTCTCAAAGATAGGAATGAGTATATAGATGTTAAGGGTACATAAAATAATATTTCTAAAATGGCCCATTCATTATATACGAGGTACAGCGAGGGAGAAACTATATTTGAGACAAATTCTATAAAGAATAGAGGTAAACAAACCGTTGCTAGTTGCTAGGCAACGAGCAGTTTACTCCTAAAATACAGATGTTAACAACCTTTTCTAGATAGATTATTTTTATAAAAGTAGTAATCCTACTTCCTGCTAATCTAAACAGTTTATTTATGTTTAGATATTTATGATTTGCATAGAACGCTTAACCGATTTGAATGAAATATGTAAGTATGATACACATGTAATTTCCTAATAGGTTAATTTTTTTGATACATATACATATATTATACTTAGACCATACTTGAAAGTATGCATGTGTTATGCAGTTGATTTGAAAGTAATTAAAATACGCAAAATTGTATTGACAAATGTGAGACATTTGACAAAACTTTATTCATTGGTCAACCAATGAACAAAGTTCCCCAAAATGTGTTAAATACCTGGATTTCATCCATCTTTCTTTTTTTTTTGTAGGGTAATCACGTAAAATTAATGTCGACTTTTTAATGCTTTTTCGAAATACCAAGTTATTATGCATGTTCTTTTAGTGATTATCTTGAAATATGCTGCAATAGGAATTGTTAATAAATAGTTAGCATGTAAAAGTCGATAATCATGTAAATAATAGGAGATTTGTAAACGTGAGTTCTGATAACCCTAAATTGGTTTGTTTACCTCTATTCTTTATGGAGCTTGTTACAGGTATAGAAAGTTATGTTAATGATTTCTTCTTATGAATCGAAATTTGTTTCTTTTTATAGATTTTAGGTAACAGTCAAAAATAAAGCTTTTGCCCTAGACGAAGAACTGATATTTTTTCCTCGCTCTTCAATGTCAGTCTTTTTGAGCAAGAGTGGTGAAAAAAAATTGTATGTATGTAAACTATTACCAAAGTATATATATTTTTTGTGTTACCTCTGAAGAGAATAAATGCGGGATAATTGCATAATACACGATTAATCACTATTTGAATATTTTTGTTGTACCGTCATAATGACAATGATTCCTAAGTTAATGTGTTTACACATTTACCCAATAGCCCATAACCACATGTAGGTATAAAACACCTACTTTCTGTGTAAAATTTTGAGTACGAAACTTTTCAATCAAGGGGTGCCTCTGAACTCCATTTACAAGGATTACGATCAACAACCCTCCGACACCCTCTTGCCAACTATGTAAGTATTAAGAAATACATTCTCCTCTCGCGTCGGTACGAGTAACAGTACTCCTGCCGACATGAGCTTATGCTTTGGAGAAAACTGACCCCCCAGGGAATTGCACAATAAGTACCTGTTTTTTTTTTCTTGGCAATTGCTGGTTTACGTTATACGCTGGAGGTTAGTTGGGGGCTACGGAACGGAGTATTCTGGCCTCTGGGTATCAAACTAACAGACTAGGTCGGGAATGCGATCTTCTACTTCTTCTTCCTGTGGCTCTTCAATCCTGAAGGTTGGCCGTCAGCTTCTTGTATTCGGTCTTGTCAACCGCGAGTCGGAACAGTTTTTCGATGGAAGTAATGCCGGTCCACTCCCTGATGTTACGCTGCCACGACTTTCTCTTTCGTCCAGCGTGCCTTTTTCCTTCTACCTTGCCCATCATAATGAGTTGGAGTAGCACATATCTATCGTGTCGGAGCACGTGACCAAGATAATCTATTTTGAGTTTCTTTATGGTGGACAACAACTTTCGAGGCATTTGAACGCGCTGAAGGACGGTGTCATTTCTGACCTTTTGGGTCTCTAGGTCCCTAGTGGAGTGAAAAACGGAGTGGAATACGAAAAATAACGGATTTCAATTGGGAATTGGGCTGATCACATCTGCCGCATGTTACACGATCAATGTGTCAAACTTACGATCCAGTCTGGTGCCTCTTCATGGCAAACGAGACCCATAAGGAGATGGCGGTATGAGCTGGACTCCTGGAACAAGACCTGAGGGATGTGGACAGAGAGTAGGGAGGCCTTAGCCATGCAGAGAGCCATTACTAGCTTTTAATAACAATATTTGATCCGGGGACGGCTGTAACGTAATCTTGAGACGGCGGCGGCGGCGCAGTGGTGGGCCGTTGGACTTTGTACCCTGTGAAAATTATGTGTTAATAGCTGTAGGTAACTATCCAAGAACGAAAACGAAGGTAAGTAAAAATCATGTTTTTTCTTATAAATTATAAACTAGCGCTTGACCGTAATCCCGCCTGATGGTAAGCAGTGATGCGACCGTTGATGGTAAAGCACGCTAGTTTATTAAGAGCCTATTCACTCTAGCCTTGAAGACACTCAATTTGTAGTGTGACGGAAACCCCGCCGCTGGCAAATTGTTCCAGTCCCTCGATGTACGCGGTATAAAAGAGGAAGCGAAACGCTTCGTCCGGGTCGCAGTGGTGTTAACAACGTAAGGGGGAAAGTCGCGCAAAGACGATGGGTTGTCCGATGGTGGAACGGAGATGGGGGAATTAAATCATGCAATTCCCTTGCACACTCACCAGAATGCATCCTATAGAAGAACGAAGGGCTGGCTACTCCACGCCTGTGTTCCAGGCTTTGGAGACAGTTTAAGAAACTAAAAAAAATTATACCTACACAAACCAAACGCATAATATAGGTATACAGTTAGGTACTAGCTGGGTCTAGCGGTTTCCTGAATTTAGATCCCGCGGGAATAGCGATATACCTAACAGGGTTGAACGAGGCAGCAGGGGCTCTAGTCTGCTATATTTATAAATTTGTCATTCCATTGGCATTGGGTAAAAAATGTGTAACCTGTTAAATTCATAATGATCGATCAATTATCGGTCAGTCGTCTTGTATTGGAATGGTGACAGAATAACATTGCCGTATTGCACACCTACCTTACCTTACCTTATTTGAACATTTATTAAAACGGAGTGGAGTGTCAGTGATTGAGGACTGGGAATTCATAATGACGCCATTTTGTTAGTAGATTACGCAACAATTCTACCACTGAAGAAACCTTGGTATGACTGGTTTTCAGACTTTCGGTCTTCAGACTACCAGTAACGACTTTCAAAAATCAACGAATGACAGCCAACATGTAGCAAAATACAACTGCTTTCAAAAGGGTGACTCTTCTAAGTTGGCACCATGCCAGGGTTACTTTACTACTACGATATCCATGTAACATTTAAATGTAACGATACATTTAGCGTATTATGTTACAAAAAGATATATTGTGACTCGCTCGGCCATCGAACTGTGGACATCAAACGTCGACTGTCCAATGTCATTTAGGGCAGCAATAATTCGTTTTCATTTACCTACACAGATCTATAACTAAATAGGTAGGTATCACGTCTTATTCCGTAAACGAATAGCTGGTCGCTCTGATTGACTCAAGGCAATGTTTGTGTTCATTCTTCGAAATTAGCTTACTAACACGTTAGGTATATCATCATCATCATCATCATTTCAGCCGAAATACGTCCACTGCTGGACATAGGCCTCCCCGAAGGTTCTCCACGACGACCGGTCCTTCGCCTCCCGCATCCAGGGTTCCATCCATTCGGGTTCTCGAGTGGCGACCACGCACCGGAAGACGTAGCGTGGGTAGGCCCCCGACAAGGTGGACCGACGACCTGGTGAAGGTCGCGCGAAACCGCTGGATGCGGAAGGCGCAGGATCGTTAGGTATATGAGTTCATATAATTATATATGTTGTTCCGAAAAATACCTATATGTGTATAAAAGTATTAATATATACCTTGATTATTAAATACTAGCTGTGCCCCAGGGTTTCACCCGCGTAAGCTTCGAACCGAAAAAGCTCAGTTGATATAAAATAAGCGCCTGTTAAAATAATGGGCGCAATCTGTACGTCCGCGTTTGCTCCCGTTTTCGCAACATTTTTTGTTCCTGCTCTGCTCCTTTTGATCATAGCGGGATGTTTTATAGCCCATGTCCTTTCTCAGGCTCTAGTCTATCTGTGTGCTAAATTTCATTACAATCAGTTCAGTAGTTTTGGCGTGAAAGCTGGACAGACAGACAGACAGACAGAGATACTTTCGCATTTATAATATTATAGTAGGTATGGATAGTCTTTGCACCCGTGCAAAGCATGGATAGCAATTAATTACTCAACACACTATAATGGCAATGGGTTTCATTTCGAAACATGTTGCTAATCCATAAGTTCTTATGTGTACTTTTTCTCTCTCCTTCCCCTTAGTACTTATTCCATCTAAAGGTTGTCAGTAAAAGATCGCTCTTAGCGATAAAACCGCCCATTGTATCACCCTTTGTAAAATCTTTATATTTATGTTCTGTACTTAATCTATATCATCATCATCATCACAGCGTTAATCCCAGTCGCATCCGAAGCTTTTTCGGCTTTGGAGTCTGGGGTCCGCTTTACTAGTCCAACTGCTGATATGGCTAAACTTCCACATTTTCCGTGAAGCGACTGCCGTCTGACCTCCACAACCCGAAGGCGACATCGAAGCATTGCAGTTAGACCAATTGTTGGACTTTTGAGGGCTCCAACAACCCGTAACGACTGCCACTAGATGTTCGTATGGCAACCGGGACCAACGGCTTAACGTGCTTTCCGAGGCACGACCAGACCAGTGCAAATATTCATATTCATGCATACAAATACTTGCACTGTGCGGGGATTGAACCCGCGCCACCTTGCGCAAAAGCCGCGTCCGCTACCGCTACGCCACCGAGGCTGTCCACTTGGTGGTCTCTTATTATTTAGCTAAATAAGGTTAGGCTTGAAGCTGTTCTAAAACTAGTTAGTAAAAGATGAGATGATTGTACTATTGAGACCATTGATACAACTTAGATTTACTCTCTCTCCTTCCCCTTAGTATTCCATCCAAAGGTTGTCTGCAAAAGATCGCTCCTAGCGATAAGACCGCCTATTGTGTCACCCTTTGTAAAATCTTTATCTTTTTATTCTGTATTCTATATGGTGTAGGTACATACTAAAGAGTATTCTATTCTATTCGAAAAATGTCTGCTCAACAACGTAAATAACGCAATGAATGTTGTTGAACTGTCATATTGAAACCCATTGCTACGCAATTACCCCGCGGATCGCTACCTAGTTTGGGAGGAGCTGATGATTTTTAAAATACAGTTTAAGTAAGTAGATTACTTGGTATATTTTACAGAAATGGCTTCTGTTTCGTACGTGGTTATATCTTTTGGATCAAATTGCTATGTTTTCAAACTAGTGGACCTTTTTATTATTCTTTTTATAGGGGGTCCTCTTTCCCCAGAAATTAAAATATTCCACGCAGATTCAGACTTTTAGCAAGGCATTCCTAGAAAACTAATAAAAAATAACAGACAGATAAAATTAAAAATACCGTAGGAAAGTATGAAAAATAAGCTGAATGTGTTTTTTATAAGTTTCATAATACCTGCCATCTATACAATGTGTAAAGAAAACCGACCCCGAACCCGTCCGACCCAAAAGGATAATAAATATTAGGTATACACATGACCAAATAAAATATGAAATTTTACATAATCATCATAGTGACAAGACTAATGAATTTTGAAATAATCTTTTTTTTCCGCGAATGAATTCCAACTTCCTCAAAATTTGGTAATTTATAAGAAAGTGACAACACCATTTGTGACGGAGCGAATAGCGATGCGATCACGTGCCGCCTGCCCTGCCTCCCTTCACCCGCGCGTGTATGCCTGACGTGTTGCCGCCACACATGCATTAAGTTAACTCGCTTTTTCAAAATAATATTTACTTTTTTTGGGTGTTTTTTTTTTTTAAGTTTAGCCCGTCTTTGTAGGCATTATTAGAATCAGTTATCGATACCTAACAATACCTTCACGGATCGGACAGGGTTTTCTTTACATATTGTATAGGTAAATAACAATGCTATATCACTAGTATTTTAGACCCAAGTCAAACTTAGATCTGACCTGACTCAAAGATAGACGTAATAAATCATCATTATCATTTCACCCGAAACCCGTCCACTGCTCCAGCAGTGACCATTACCTACCTCTATTTAATAACTATTACCATTAGTGGAGCTGCTTGGGGGAGACCAATGTCCAATAGACCTCCCCCAAGCACCTCCACTTCGAGCGGTTCGATATAATAAATGGTTTATTATAATAAACAGTAGTGGCCTGAATACAATACTCATTATAGGTATATACTCATAATAATATTTATGTAGGTACACCGTACAAAATACCCACATTTTTTTTCCTTAGTCAGTAATGTCTCGCACAGCGAAGTAAAGGCTTCTTTTTCCCTCCCAACGCTCTCTGTCTTCATCGATTTCTAACCATATTGACCCTGCAAACCTTGTGGGACCGTCTCACCACGTTTTCCATGGTTTACCATCGAGGCATGGTCTAAAGTGGCAGTGGGCTGGACACATTGCCCGTAGGACCGATGCCCGATGGGGCCGACGGGTTCTCGAGTGGCGACCACGCACCGGAAGACGTAGCGTAAGGAAGACCTGGTGAAGGTCGCGGGAAACTGCTGGATGCGGGAAGCGCAGGACCGGTCGTCGTGAAGAACCTTGGGGGAGGCCTATGTCCAGCAGTGGACGTCTTTCGGCTGAAATGATGATGACCATCGAGGAGGAGGGGATCTGTATCTACATCCTTGATCTTCGCCCATCTCTGGGAGTGCATTCACGCGGGAAGTAGGAATGGGCCGCATACATGGCTCACTCCCATTTCAGCCTGTCTGTTGAATGTTGGGTCTCCAACATCTATTCAAATTAGAGACCCCAATGTAAATTTCATAGATGGTGCCACAATCCGCACCGATTCCCATGTTCGCAAACTAAGTAAATTTAAATTCAATTCATCATTTTCCTTTGTATTTCATCAAGAAAAGGACAAAAATATACAGTATGTTAACTAACAGAGGGCGTTCCCGTTAACCCGAAATAGTATAGCATACATATATGCTAAAAAAAATATTTCCATTCGAAAACAAAATGTTTTAAAATTTTTTCCAATATGAAAATATTCAATAAAAATTTTAAATTGACATGTAAAAGAAACACACTGTACACGCGAACATGAAAGACGGCAACGTCGCAATTTATTTATACATGACGACTACTATTTTGATTTAAAACAGGAGGTTTCAAATTTATTTCCAATTAGAATTTTTTTTATTCGGATTTTTTTATGCTTATTTTTCTATGCTGATAATTTTATTTTAATCTATTAATGATATATATTAACGAGTTTAAGGGAACGCCCTCTGTTATTTAACATACTGTATATTAGTTCACATCTGACCTATTCTTTTCTGCGTGCTTTTGTACTGAGTATCAAATGGTTAATACAGAAGTAGCTTCAGCTATCCGGCCTGAAACTTACCTAAGTATATCGAATCTAAAACTTCAATGTTGTTTGAGATTAGCATCAAAACTGACTAGCAGATAACTTCACGACTCTTACGAGGATTTCTATTCGTCCAATCTAAACGAGCTTCACAGTAAGTTCTTAATTTAAATAAATCCACGTTCGTAAGCGGATTAGAGAGTTGTAATCAAGCGGAACTGTGGAGAGCCCGCGATCCGGAGTAGACGCGGGCGGCACAAAAATGTAAATTGTTGGCGAATTAACTGTTGTTGGCATTACGTATGGCTGTTGCTATGTTTATTGTTAAGGAAAGAGGTTCTTCCATAGTTTAGAGGTTTGTTTTCGTTTAGAGGTCTTTGTTTCTATCCTTTGATATCATCTAAAGAAGCGAGGTGTTTAGCATACTTACATTCTAAGGACACCGCTTCTTTGGCCGAGTAACGGAACGGTTTATGTATGTAAGTAGGATATACATATATACCTGTAGGTGTATATCCTTTCAGTTACACTATGTATATACTTAGATACCTTGTCATTATCTTCTTCTTCTTCCAGTGCCTCTTCAATCCTGGAGGTCGTGGCCGTGAAGATGTTACCTACTATAATAAGTACCTATTATATATTTATAGCTCACATTTCCGGTGGTAATTCAGGTCAATGGCAGTTATTTCCATTTTAAGTTCCATTTGGGTACAATAGGGTATTTGACTAAAAAAACTAATTAGTGCGTCAGTCAGATTTCCAAAAAATACTAGACACGTATTTTCTTTTTCTTCATATACTTAAGACGCTGTGAATAGCAAACTTTTAGGTATTTGAGGGGGTGAAGCAGACGAAGTGGGACACGACTAGCCCCGCCCACTGCGGGACGCGGGGCGCTCCGCGCGAGTACATCGATGCGTGAGGTGAGGCGTCGTGCATCGAGAAATACGCACGTTCTATTAAATCTATACCAACCATTCTCTTCCATCTACATTTAGAAGCGTAATTTCACAACCCAACCGCGACGTATGGTTGGCTCTGTTCGTTACAGTCCCGGTTCGCATTAGACGAGCAGCAGGTTCGAATCCCACATCCGTTCACTTTACCTTGCGATTTTCGAAAATGTGTATTTTATACATATTTTCATTTTTTATTATTACTTTTGTTTTCTTTTTTATTTTTATAATGCGTTTTGTCCGTTCTGCTTAAATTTTTTGTGTTATGTCCTTTTTACATGAAACTGTTAGAAATATATCATTTCTAGAAATTACTCTTTATAAACAGCTGTTTAGAGTAACTGTTAAAAAAAATGCATTATCGGATATTTAAAAAAATAAAAGATTTTTTCTTCAAAACTGCAACTCTTATCGAAGTCGGGTTTGTACGAGTGCTTACAATAACACAACACAAAAAGATTGAAATAGATGGAGGCACTTGGAGCAGGCCTATACTGAATAATGCAACAAAATGAAATCTAAATTTACTGTTTTGAACTATTATCAAATCAACTGTTATTTTTATTGTTTTTCTTTTCTATTCCATCTACATTTAGAAGGGTTATTTCACAACACAACCCCGAAGCATGGTTGGCTCTGTTCGTCACAGTCCCGGTTCGCATTAGACGAGCACCAGGATCGAATCCGACTTTACCTTGCGATTTTCGAAAATGTGTACTTTATACATATTTTCATTTTTTAGTATTTTTTTTGTTTTCTTTTTTATTTTTATAATGCGCTTTGTCCGTTCTGCTTAAATTTTTTGTGTTATGTCCTTTTTTCATGAAACTGTTAGAAATATATCATTTCTAGAAATTACTATTTATAAACAGCTGTTTAGAGTAACTGTTAAAAAAAAATGCATTTTCGGATATTTAAAAAAATAAAAGATTTATTCTTCAAAACTGCAACTCTTATCGAAATCGGGTTTGTACGAGTGCTTACAATAACACAACACAAAAAGATTGAAATAGATGGAGGCACTTGGAGCAGGCCTATACTGAATAATGCAACAAAATGAAATCTAAATTTACTGTTTTGAACTATTATCAAATCAACTGTTATTTTTATTGTTTTTCTTTTCTATTCCATCTACATTTAGAAGGGTTATTTCACAACACAACCCCGAAGCATGGTTGGCTCTGTTCGTCACAGTCCCGGTTCGCATTAGACGAGCACTAGGATCGAATCCGACTTTACCTTACGATTTTCGAAAATGTGTATTTTATAGATATTTTCATTTTTTATTATTTTTTTTGTTTTCTTTTTTATTTTTATAATGCGCTTTGTCCGTTCTGCTTAAATTTTTTGTGTTATGTCCTTTTTTCATGAAACTGTCAGAAATATATCATTTCTAGAAATTACTATTTATAAACAGCTGTTTAGAGTAACTGTTAAAAAAATGCATTTTCGGATATTTAAAAAAATAAAAGATTTCTTCTTCAAAACTGCAACTCTTATCGAAATCGGGTTTGTACGAGTGAAATATTATAATACAAATTAACTGTTATTTTTATTGTTTTTCTTTTTTTAAATTATATTATGAACTAAGAAAGTCATGGTTAAATAAAGGCTTATTATTATTATTTATTATTAATTTCTAGAAATTTGTAGAAAGAAAATTATAACGAATTGATTTTAAATATTAGTTTGCATTATAATTGTTACAAAAAGAATATATTTAAAAAGATGGAACAATTACTACAAAAATACAGAAAATCGGATAAATTAATAATAATTAAAAAAAAAAAAACAATTGCAAATAAGAAATCCAACAAAAAACATACAACGTAAAGCTGGGGTTTGAACCCGAACACATACAGGTGAAGAAAAATTTGCCGCGAAAAAGTAAAAAGAATAATTACAGAAAAAAATCAAATAAAATATCGGCAAAAATACAACAGTAAATTAAAAAGCATTTATTTCAATTAAAATCTACAAAAGCATATAATGTAAACCTGGGGTTTGAACCCGGGCAAAAACGAAATATGATTATTCATCAACAAACAGACACGTAAATATAATTATTTTCTGTGCGGGGTAAAGCAAAAAGTGACATAGGTCCGACAAACACCACGCCTCAGCGGTCACTGTCGCTAAGCATAGAAGTGAAAGAGAAGGCAATGGACGCCGCGATGGAGCGACGTTTCGTTCACGTTATTTATCATTAAATACATTATTTATTTTGGAATATCTTAGTTAAATCGATAAACAAAAACAATGGTTTCATTTACTATTATATTTTACATCGCTCTTCTCAATTTTATCAAGATTTGATGATTAATAATACAGTTACAACTGTTATAAATTCAATTTTAGGGGTTACTTTAGGATTTTTTTCTATCGAGAAAATTAATTCAAAACGTGTTTTGAAAACAATAGTTTCCTGCTACATATAATCAAGATTAACATATAAATTTTTGGCTGCTCTGAAATGTATACATTTGGCTAAAAAATTGTTTTAAGAAGCCTATTTTTACTGAACACAGCGCCTTAAACAAAAAATGAAGACGACACAGTGCGTTGAAAACTCGTGTGACGTCACTGCACGCTACACTTTTTAGCGAGCATGGTGATATAGATGCCTTTTATATTTGTCAATTTTGGTTGATTTGATAGATGGTAGATATGCATAGCATCAAAAACGGTCCATTACAACAAATGACAGGAAAAACTGTACAAAAAGCTACAAATTTGTAGAAAATAAATTAAAACTATATTGGCGCATTGCACCCGGAACACATCGCAACACAACTGTTCAGACCCGTCCTCCGGTCGACACCACGGTGGACTTCTGATCCTGATAAAAATGAAACCTTGTAACGCTCCCCATCTCCGTTCCACCAACGGACGACCCGTCGCACAGCGAGTTTCCACCCTTACGTCGATAATTACACCACTACGATTCGGACGAAGCGTTTCGCCTCCTCTTTCATACATCGAGGGACTGGAATAACTTGCCAGCGGCGGTGTTTCCGTCGGTCTACAATTTGAGTGTCTTCAAGGCTAGAGTGAATAGGCTCTTAATATACTAGTGCGCTTTACCATCATCGATTGCGTCACTGCTTACCATCAAGCGGGATTGCGGTCAAGCGCTAGTTAGTAATTTATAAAAAAAAATGTTTTTTTTCGATTTCATTGATTCTCAAGTCTCGTATTCATCATCATCATCATCATCAGCTTGTAGCAATCTGTAGCAAATTGCTGAATTTTAGGCAACTCTCACCCAGTTACTACCAGCCATCCTGCTAAGATCGTCGCTCCACCTAACCTGAGGGTGTCCCATATTTTCTCTTTGTTGGGATGGGAAATCATCAAATGACTTCTCCCACCTTAGGTAGGTACGTTTACCGTCTTACCGTAAGTGTAGGTAGTATTAGCGGTGTTAAAACGTGTTGTCTAGTTGCTTACCTACTTATGTCCTTCAAGAAAGGGCAAAAAGAATCTAATTCCCAGTTAACATGTCATAAAATTCCTTTTTCTTCTTCACTGTTTTTACATAGGTTGACAGCCTCCGTGGCGTAGCGGTAGCGGACGCGGCTGCTGCGCAAGGTGGCGCGGGTTCGATCCCCGCACAGTGCAAGTTATATTTGTATGCATGAATATGAATATTTGCACTGGTCTGGTCGTGCCTCGAAAAGCACGTTAAGCCGTTGGTCCCGGTTGCCATACGAACATCTAGTGGCAGTCGTTACGGGTTGTTGGAGCCCTCAAAAGTCCAACAATTGGTCTAACTGCAATGCTTCGATGTCGCCTTCGGGTTGTGGAGGTTAGACGGCAGTCGCTTCACGGAAAATGCCGAAGTTTAACCATATCAGCAGTTGGACTGGTAAAGCGGACCCCAGACTCCAAAAGCAGAAAAAGGCTTCGGATGCGACTGGGATTAACGCTGGGATGATGATGAAGATGACTTTTTTTACATAGTTAGGTACATCAAGAACACTGAAATATTGTGCCAATAGGTAATAAAAGAAAGAAAGAAAGTATTAATATTATACTATATTTTCTTTCCGTCCAGATAAACGCAAATTAGGTAGGTACCTATACCTAAGAGTTATAAAAGACACGGACACAGATATTGGTCACCGTTGCCGCCAGCTGGTTGAGACAGTGTGGACATCGCACTCTCTGCTGAGTGACTCCAATACCTTCGTGTAGATAGCTGTGAAAATAGTAAACTTAAATGAAAAGAGCAGATTTTTCCAACTCCAGAATGTCGAATCCCGTAAAATAATGTACAAAATCTTCCCGCAACGATCTTAGCTACAATCAATACTTACTTATTAAAAATCTTGCCAAAAATGTAGGGAGAGAGAGTTTAGGCATGGCATGCGATCGTTTTTAAAAATAATAGGATTGTCTAAAATTCCAAATAATTTCTCAACTGTAGGCTATTTATTATTTTGAGGGGCATACCTACCTACTTATGGGTATTTTTTTTTAAATTATAAATAATAATGTTTATTTCAAACGCTAAATACCTAGGTACCTACAACTAGAGAGATAAAAATATATGCAAGGGTATGTATTTTGAGACAGACTGAACGCATGTGTCTGTGCTAATAGAAACTGTGTTAAAGACAATTAGAACACATTTTAATCTTGTATTTGGTATTTTTTGAACTTTCATTCAGAAAACGCCAAATACCTCAGAAGACCTCCGAATTGCGATGGTGGCACAAGAAGCATTCACTTTGCTAAGATTTACAAAATAAATGCTTATCAGTTTTAATAAGAAGTTGAATATGTCAAAATATATTCGAAATATTAAAGCAATATGTTTATATGGCCTAGTATCTTTAAAACTCGTTTAAATATTAACATAACACTGTTCAATAAATTCCACCAATATTAGTAGGTACCTACGTACTAAGTTTATGATCAACAGTAGTCGAATGTTACCCAGCCGACGCCGACGGAACTCAACGATCTACATACAAGTATCTAAGTACATAGTTACAGCTATGCGTTGAAACCGTTACGAATGGTCGTCCGTAACGTTCTACGACGAACAAATCATGGCTACATTACAAACCTAAGTAAGTAGGTAGGTAGGTATACATATATATTATTAGGTAGGTATAAATATTAAAAAAAACATACCGTTAGTCACTTTGTGGTCCTCAATTCAGGTGCCTTTCGTGGTAAGTAAAAAAACTCAGCTCTCCAAGTTGTCAGTTTCATTTTCGTGATGATGATTTTAAAATTCATACATAAAGGCCTCGTGTCATGTCGCATACCTAAGTAGGCACTTAACCACAACTTCTGCACGCGCCGCAAAAATAACAAGCGCGATAAAAGATTCAAAAATAAAAACAGAAAAAATCGGAATAATATTAATAGTGGTAGATAAAAAGGAGACACGATGACAATACGTAATGTGCGTGGGCTTGTCCTCCCCAGCGCTGGGGGTGGGCTGTGGAGGTGTCGGTGTGGGGGGAGGCCACCTGTGTACCGTTACAGTGGGGTGTGGTTTGCCGTTCAATAACTTAATACACTCGGAAGGCTTTCACGCTGAAATCTCGCTCAGTGTTATTGCGACCGAGTGATCTTGATACTTGAGGGTGAAATTTTGTTTCTTGCAGAAATGTAAGCTGCTGTAAGGAAACCTCAGTTCGTCAGAAAAGTTAATAGCATAGATGTATAAGAGAACCGAAGTAAGAAATTGTACCCGATGTTATCAGGCCAAAAAGACCACAATCATGGAAAGAACTACGCTTCTACATGTTAATAAAAATGTGTATAATGTTCCTTATGTGGGAATAAAATCTACCTACATAACTCTAACAGAATCTAACTGTAAGGGAGTTGTGAAACGATTGTGTCAAATGATATGTGTCATTGAAGTCTATAGGTAACAGCTGTGCTTTATGATCAGTATCGGTTCCGTGATTTATGGGCAGGTAAGTATGCAAATTACGCGCCAAATTATTATTTTATCGACCAGGCGCGACACACAGGACAAACACTAGCGTGTAATCTACCCGGATTGTTGTATGGAGGCTATTAATTGCAGGTTTGCAGGTAATCGATAGAGGTGGCAGGCAAGCGCAGATCACGAGGCGCGGTCCGAGCAAGCGGCGCGCCGGTGTGCGTGACGGATCATGGCGGCGCGGGGGGCGCGCGCCCCGCCGCCACAGTTAAACGCGCCCGCCGGATACGCGCCGCGCCGCGGTTGAAAGCTATCCGGCCCCCCGGGCGGCCAGGCGCGCGATTGGCCCGCGCGCCGCCCGAGCCGTAAGCGATAGCCAATCGCGGCGCATGGCTGGCCCGCCCCTACCGGGCGCGACTCGGGCCGCTCGGCCGCGGCGCGCACACTCGCTCCGATGCGCGGCTCGTGGGACGAGGCCGCGACGGCGGCGCTGCACGCGCGCATCCTGGAGGCGCACCGCGGGCCCGCCGCGCCCGAGCGCGCTGCCGAGCCCGCCGCCTGTGCCGAACCGGCTCCTCAGCAACTCAGCGTTGAACTGGCAGCACCTACTCCTCTACTGCCGCTGCCCACGCTCTCCTTCAGCGCCGCGCAAGTTGCTACCGTGTGCGAGACGCTCGAGGAGAGTGGCGATGTGGAGCGGCTGGCGCGATTCCTCTGGTCACTACCGGTGGCCCACCCCAATGTTGCTGAACTGGAACGCTGTGAAGCTGTTCTGAGAGCACGTGCTGTGGTCGCCTTCCATGCAGGAAGACACCGTGAACTTTATTCGATCCTGGAAAGGCACCGGTTTCAACGTTCAAGCCATGCAAAGCTGCAGGCTTTATGGCTTGAGGCTCACTACCAAGAAGCTGAGAGGCTACGCGGACGACCACTCGGGCCCGTCGACAAATACCGTGTCCGCAAGAAGTTCCCGCTGCCACGAACTATTTGGGATGGAGAACAGAAGACACACTGCTTCAAGGAGCGCACGCGATCATTGCTGCGTGAGTGGTACCTGCAGGACCCCTACCCGAATCCTACTAAGAAGCGCGAGCTGGCAGCTGCGACAGGACTGACGCCGACGCAGGTTGGCAACTGGTTCAAGAACCGGCGGCAGAGAGATAGAGCCGCCGCGGCTAAAAATCGCTCGGCACTGCTCGGCCAGGGCTTCGCCTCCTCCTCTACGTACGACGAAGATTCCGTCGACTCGGAGATCAACGTGGACGAAGAATAAAGTTACAGACCAAGTGTTAAATAGCGACGCCGTCGGGCGTGGACGCTCAGTGACTGACGATGCAATATAGACCACAGTTATCTATTATCTTAGTTAGATCGCAGAGTCCGTGATGTATGTGATGTTAAGGTATTGTAAACCAGTTTATTAGGGCGTATTTGTATCGTTAAAGTGTAAGCGAGTGCTCGAAGTATCCGCATTGGCGTATCTCAGGTATGTACCAGGCCTAGGCCTCCGACTATAGTTGTAACTCGACTGCACTGATAAGTTACTTGTTGTTAAGGTTTAACAGGGTTCATTTTACGTATAATTTCTTGTCTCCCACTCAGAACGTTAGCTAATTTATTTGATCCCTTCGCTCGGCTGCGGTTGCTATGGATGCGTGTCCGTGAGAAGCATTTATACTTATCTAAATATTTATACATCCTAACTATTTTTACCAGTAAATATAGATTTTATTTATCATATCAGCTTTTAGTTGTATGTTATAGTAATTATAAAGATGTAGATAATTACGTTCGTGGTGTAGAGTAAAGCTATTATTGAAGGTTTGTACCTGAGCATGATCACTCCGCGACACCCCGTTGTAAAGTAATGTTGTTTCATATAATTGTAATTAAATATATCTATCATAAATTATTTATTACGATATAGGCTGCAATCATTTGTTTATAAGTTAATTGGAATGCTGTAAGAGAGGTTTGCTATTATCTAAAAGTGAACAAGTCTTTTGTACGATATAGGCCTAACTAAAACGATAAGACCTAGTGCATTTATCTTAGCAAACAAAAGTTTAAATCCTAAACTCAAATCGAAGTAATAAAAATTGAAGTCAAATTATGGTGTGATTAAACTATTAAAGTATCAAGATTATAAATGATCTATAAAAAAACAAATTGGGATTAGGTACTTAGGTACTTATTTTGTTGATTTGTTTTTTTATATTTCAAAAGAAAAATAAATATGGTAAATTAGATATTATTCAGATGCAATCAATTTCTTGAGAATTCGGCATAAGCCACAAAAAATGCTACAATAATATTAGAAACATACCTACCTTATTTTAGGCATATTCAATATTTCATTTTGCTAAGTACCTACCTACTCTCCTATAAAAAAAGTGATGCTAATTTGTTTCTCGTCCTTTTTCTCTTGTTTATGCCCCGCTAAAGTTTTTAATAGTTATGTTTTTGACAAAGGTTTGCCACATTTTACCTAACTGCTTATTGCGTTTCAACTCGAGGATTATTTTTTCCGCCATTGATGTGGTTTTGAATTGGAGCGTTAATTCTATTTCGTGTATGTTCCTGTGTTAGAAATGAAATCCTTAGTTCATTATTTTTACATGGATCTATAAAAGATAACATTAATTTATTTATTTATAAATAAAATACAGAGATTCTTTCAAAATATTAAATATATTTTACACAAAAACAATTTCCTAATTTTTCAAATATTGTTTTGGTCTATTTGTGCCGCGGGTTCTATCCTTATAAATGTGTAACAGTCTGTTTGAAATGGTCTCATAGGTAGGTACCTTAGTAGTAAAATTATACTTATTAATTATTTTTAAACTTCACCAATATTTTTCCGATATTTTTTTTGTAAGTACGTATCTACAGCGTTTATGATTTTTCCATGAATAAATTATACTGCAAAACTTAATAAATGAAAATAAGTAGAAATTAGGTAACTAGATACCTACCTATACATTTTATTTTAAAGTCTTCATTATCCTTATTGTCCAAAGTCATAATAGCTAGAATACTTAAACCCTTTTTAACTCTAATGGGATGATAAATACTTATTATCTTCTTCAAAATAAAAGTGATAATTAAGTAATATTTAGGTATATGAATATCCCTTTGTTTTAGAAATTTTTAGTAACCAAATAACATTTCAACCTATCCGAGGGCCTTAATCCATCATTGGGTTGCATTCAGATGTCAGCCCGTGTCATAATATCGGTAATAGGTACCTAAATCTTTAGACGATTATGATCGATATTGACTTAGCGACTTGTGAACTATGCTTGACCGTTTGTGAGGTAAGTAGGTACCTATATCAGAATATGTTTGTGGGTCAAATTCAATAATACTTACTATCTATTATAGGTAGGTATGTATATTTAAAAATTGGCGCTTAGTTTTCTAATCGGTCAAATATTAGTAAATTAGACACAAATTAATTATTTTCAATCATCTAAACCTCTATGGTGTGGTAGGTTTAATTTAGTTTATATAATATAGTTATAAATGTTTTAATTCTTCTATCTCTTTTTAATGTGACAAGAAGTTGATAGCATTGTCTTTGACTAAATATAGCTAGTGTGGAAATTAATGGAGGCTAATAACGACAAAAATAATCAGTGACTGCTGTCAGCATTATTTATTTTTTGTAGGCAAACTCTGCGTCATTGTTCAGTGCCGCTAATGCTCAAAAAATAATTCTGTTTTAGTAATTTCTGAAGAATTTCTTCCTTTCCTAGAATAAAAAATATGTAGTTCAAAAATTAAAACTGTCTCAACGAACTCACAAGTAGGTGTATGCTAGATAACGTAGAAGTGAATGTTGCAATAAAATCGCGCCATTAAATGCACTTAGGCATTGTTGAGCTGTCATAGTGTCAATCAAACCTTTGTTCTACATCGTATCTATGCTAAACGGGCAAAGGAATGTAACAACAGCCTCGTTCACTTGTAATCGAATACAGATTTATTGCGGTCTGATTTTTAAATCAAGGAAAAAAAATAAAACAATTCTTTTAGTGATGTCTATGGTCGTTATGGATTTAAAGTGACTGACAAATTAAAATATCTGGTGCTGTATAAAACGGTGCGACGTTACCTAAATTAATATAGACTATTGTAACTATTTCATAATATTTTCAATATGTTTCTTCTACTTATGTCTGTTATGGTTTTGCCTTTTTCTAAATGAGAAGTAGTTTTTATAATCATTCCACCAAACTTTAAAAGAACGATGAATTTTTTTTTTATTGTTTATACCAAATTAGATAATGAAACCGCCACAAATGTTCAAAGCAATTCATAATTTAGCAGATTAGTGAGTGATTATTAAAAATATCTGTCGTCAACATAAAATAGGTAAGTAGGTACATTAGCATTTTGTTTTGGATTGCATCGAGGAGCCAGTTTTAGCATAACTGCTAAATTCTTCATTACTCAAAAGCTTGTGTTTTTAAATTATTACGATATTATTTTGTAAATATGTATTGTTTTGATTCATTTATAATTTAAATAAGACGTTGGACTTGCATCCAAAGGGGTATAATGTATCTTTTGTGAAATATTATAATGTAAATAACCTTTTAATCAAAGACGCTGTTTTTTTTTAGAGCAATTGTAGGTACCTATTTGATTTTGTTACATACTCAAGTAAATTCAGACATGTGTTTTATTAATAAGTAGTAGGTAGGTATGGTTTTGTAAAAACTCTCTTACAGCATTTCTACCATTATCACTACCCGTATAGCAAAAACTACTGTTTTTACATTTCTCACCTTTTTGCGGTTGTATTTTTTTGTAAATTTCCCGCGCAAACGTAACGCGGGAAGCGATAGGCTAGCTAGCGGTAGACTCAACGAGAGAACTTTGTAAAAATGTATTATATGAATAAACAAAAATGCAAATTGTAAATATGATATCGACTTACATTACAGTCATTAAATTAAAATTGTTAATAAAATTATATTCGTAAACAATTCATCTTTGTATTATTTTTAACCGACTTCAAAAGAACGAGCAGATTTTTTTTTATCAAAAAATTACCTTTAAGGCACATTCAGCAGCATTTTAATAACCATTTACCTACACCTAAACAATTTTTCGCTATTATCTATTAAAAAAGAAGAATGGCGACTAGCGAAATTTGTCGTAGGTACCTAAGTATTTAATAAAACATCTTATTCCTTAAAAGTTAGTTATTAGGCAATTAATTCAATAATGCATAGCATAACTATGTCCTGTCCGTTTCAATTCATTCATAAGTGTTGAGTAAGTAGTGCAGTTGATAGTTTGCCCTGCTGTTAATAATAACACGGAGTATCAATTAATAGGGCGAAAGTCCTTCATTGTCCCATAATGATTACAAAAAGGTAAACTTTACTGGGCAGTTGAGCACTTTTTTCTTACTTCATGGAAGCTAAAGCTACTTGTTTGACTAAAGAACTCGTTTCTTAAAAACCATGTAAAAGTCGTTAATCGGTAAAGCTAAGCTCTTGCCGATATCAATTAAGTACCTATCGATGCCAACTTTTATACGAGTGGGTCATCAAATAACTGAGACATCAAATTTTTCTTCTTTCTTTCTTTTTTGTGCATTTAGCCAATGTCACGTAATTAATGTCTTACGAGGGAGGTTTGAGTCAAAGTCATGATGTGGCCACTATGCTGCGATATTTCACTGTTCTTTATGAATTATTTACTGAATGCACTTTTTACTACACAAATAACACACTTTTATTTAGTAAACAACACTATAAATAATTTTAAAAGTCCAATGAAAAATGAGCGTGACACTCAGCTTGACTTTCCCGCCAAAACTGCCTAAGAAATTCCGTACCTATTCCTAATTTGAATTACGAACCTTAAAACGAACGCACTCAATAAAAAAGTTAGCCTTTTAAACCATAGATTAATAATGTGTAATTTTTAGTCATTCGCAACGAGGGACTCAATTTATATTGTTGCTAATTAACTTTATATTATAGTGCGCCGCGTATTTCACTGTAATTGAATGTTCTGAAGGACATGACGCAGGTGCAACCTACTATTTGTATCTACGCGCCTGGCTTCGTCCTTTTCTATAGTAATCCCTTGTGGTTTAATCATTATTAACGCGTATAGGTAAAATGACTTGGAGGTATAAGACATTAATTAAATATAAATTAAAAATATTTTAGATTGAACTTTACGTCGAAGTCAGAAGGTCACCTATGTACCTATATAAAATACCTACTTATGACTTTTTTCTCGATCTATATTCGAGCTGATTTTTTCAAACATGTATTTTTTTCATTTCAGGCCAGATTCATAATTTTTAACTGTGAACACTTACAAACATACAGCCGGTCTGTGCTAGATATTGTTCTTTAGATATGGTTAAGATATTTAACATTTAAACAACACATGTCTTCTGACAAACTTCGTTAAGTCTAGTCATTTAATGGAAAGGACATGGAAAGAACAGGCTTATCAGCTAAATCGTATATTAATAAGTATGTACCTAGGTGCTTATAGGACACGGAACAGTAGGTACACCTATAGCCAGTTTTTTATATTTTTATTCGCTACTCAAGAAATAAGGACAGTTTTGGCTGTTAGCTACGTCTTCTTTTCTGTTCATCGGACTAGAGCAGATAAAATAGAGATACTTCTCATAACCTTCAACATTTCTATGTTTAAAAAAAATGGTTTCGTTCTTTTTTTTGCAATGTTTCTGATACCAAGTTTTATTATGGATTATTTCAAAGAAGTCACAGTACCTACAGCCGTTCTGTAAAATTTTCACCGCGTAAAGTTAGGTGAAGTGAGAAAAATGATCTCCAAAGAAATAATCCATACTAATATTATAAATGCGAACGTAACGCTGTCTGTCTGTCGCTCTGTCTGTCTGTCTATCTGTCTGTCTGTCTGTCTGTTACGCTTTCCCGCTTAAACCTCTCAACCGATTTTGGTTAAATTCGGCACAGACAAAAAAAAAAGAAAAAACAAAAAAAAGAAAGATTGTCTGTCTGTGATTGATTGTGTGAGTTACTTTCGCACTTATTAGTACCTATGGATAAGAAGGTTACTCTATAAGTTTAGCCCATTTAGGTAGGTATTCCAGCAGCTTGCAACATTTGTTTACCGTCTCCTATCCTTCGACTATGAGAAACAAAACCCAGCGTACAATTTTTTCTAAGCTTCCCTATCCGTCTAACGACATTTATGGCTACCCCACTTAAGAGAACTGCACACGCCGCGGGCATTCATTAACCTCGAATTCCTTCCACAATTCATAGACAACGGCTCAATAAATGGCAACACTGAGCAATCAATTATCGCATCAGAATGTTTTAATTACTTAATCAGTGATAACTTTTATGGCAATATAAAATTTCATGAATGACAACACTTTATAGAAATTGTATTATGTAGATACATAAAAACTTCCGGGTTTTTTTAATGTCATTTTATTTATGGGTGTTATACATATATAGCAAAATTGAATTAAATATATTTTTTGCGAGGAAGGAACGTTTAGGCTGTGTCCGCCAGTAAATGTACGTAAACGTTGTACAGTTAGCACTTAATTAGATGAAATAATTACGTAATTATGTGGGACGACCATATTTTAAAGAGCAAAACATATTTATTTATCGTTAATTAAAAGGTGATATTAATTCAGTCTCATTTGGTATTTGCGGCGCCTTTTCTTGAGTTCGCAAAGTTATATTAACTGTTCGCTTGTTCAAAAAGTACTTACGGCTTATTATTTATTGGTGTCTATGGTAGCTAAATGTGTCAGTTGCATAAAACTAGGTAATTTGCATCTAATTTATTGCCACTGGTTGCAACTGTGCCCCTATCTAGCACTTGAGCATTTAATTTATGAGATTAGAATTGAATTGAATTGTTGAAATGGAGGTGACAGGTTGCTTCATGATTAAATACTTATCCAAAGCTACGTACCTACCTACCTAATTATATAGAAAGCGATCGTTTTATATAAATGACTAGCTTTCCGCCCGCGGCTACGCCCGCGTGGAGTTCGGTTATATCGCGCTTTTTAGATTTCCCTCGGGAACATCAAGTTTTTCCGGGATAACAGGTAGCCTATGTTCTTTCTCGGGGTCTAAAGATTTTCTGTGCCAAATTTCATCAAAATCGGTTGAGAGGTTTAAGCGGGAAAGCGTAACAGACAGACAGACAGACAGAGTTACTTTCGCATTTATAATATTAGTATGGATTATTCAGACACGGAAGTGGCAGAGTTTCAGCTGAAGTTTTATAAATATAATTTTACATTATTTAGGTGGATGTATGAATGGAATAACAATTTCTATAGGAGTAATAATAATAAGTATGAGAAGATTCGTAGAAGAACTAAAGTCGCCGATAAAGCCCAGCGGATTAGCTCTCTGAAGTGGCAGTGGGCAGGGCACATAGCTCGTAGAGCCGATGGCCGATAGGGCAGATAGGCTTTTGAATGGCGACCACGTACCGCAAGCGCAGCGTCGGACACCCACCGACTAGGTGGTCAGATGACCTGGCCAAATTCGCAGGGACGCGCTGGATGCGGGCCGAGTCCAACCGTTCCTTTTGGAAATCCTTGGGGGAGGCCTATGTCCAGCAGTGGACTTCATGCGGCTGAGATCATGATGATGATGATGATACGAGTAAGGGGGATATCGAAGAAACTATGGATTGGCTCCGTGAAAGTTGATATAGCTGGAAAGAAGGTGATTACCGTCATGAAGTGAAGTGTGGAGGACAATACTTGTCATCCTAAAATAAATTAGGATAAGGGAAGACAGGAGAATAATAGGTAATAATTTGATATACAGGGTGTATCTGACATCGTAACGCAAACTTCGCGAAAAGGCTAGTCCGCATGTCCCTAATAAAATATGATAGTCATTTATGTCGTTAATGAACGGTTACAGAATTCACAGTGTTTAAGAAAAATGGTCGGCTCCGCTTTTGACCGTTGCAAGCGTGCCGCCGTGCGGGTTTGTAGGTATGACGTTGATCCCTGATGTAAGCTCTATTAAATCAGCTGATAGGATAGTTTTTCGGGTTTTGTTTTCATTGCTCTTTTTATGTAATTAGCGAATTAATTTTTAGTTTTAAATCTTATTGGGTTATAAAATTATAGCAATTAAAAACAGTTTAAAGTGAAAAAAACTACATATTTTTTTTTTAAATCATGAAAAAGCGGACGTAAAATTCCACCACTGGGGATTCAGAATCATGTACTGGATCTATGGTACTCGTTTGTGCGTCGATGTCACATACACCCTTTATTTCCTTATCCTTATCATCTTGTACACTTAGTACCTACCTACATTTTATTCGGGATTCTCATAGTGAGGCGGATCTTTATAGAGTGACTAGTCACCAAGGCGAATACGGCTTTACAGTGACACTGAGTTAAACAATTAAATTGTTCCATACTGACCACGGCTTGTGCAATTAGAAAATTAAAAAGTTAAATGCGTAATCTGTATCTTGAATGTATTATTAGGAGTTTTATTATAAACTAGTGCTTGCCCACAATCCCGCCTGATGGTAAGCAGTGATGCAATCGTTGATGGTAAAGCGCGCTAGTTTATAGGTATTCACTCAAGCCTTGAAGACACTTAAATTCTCGTCAGATGGAAACACCGCTGGAAAGTTTTTCCAGTCTCTCGATGTCGCGGTATAAAAAGGAGGTAAAACGCTTCGCCGATCGTAGATAGTGATGTCAACAACGCAAGGGTGGATAGTTTGCGATTTTTATTAACCGACCTTATAGGCCTTATACATTCATTGCGTTAGTTAGGTTGTTGAACAGACACATAGGCATGGATATGGCAGTAATGGATTAGCAATATGCCTCAAACTAATTCCTGAAAGCGATATCGAAGCATTGCAGTTAACCCATTTGTTGGAGTTTTGAGAGCAACAACTCGTAAAGTCTTCCATTAGATGTTCGTATGACAACCGGGACCAACGGCTTAACGTGCTTTCCGAGGCACGACCAGAACAGTGCAAATATTCATATTCATGCATACAAATATTTGCACTGCGCGGGGATCGATGCAACCGGGATTATACGCTGAGATGATGATGAATATACATGTCATGTGGCAACAAGTTTAGCGTCTGTAGCCGAACTAGGCCGTATTTTGCCTATCAGCACCATTCCCCTCGTGAATATACCAAGACAGTGCTAATCAAAAAGGTATTTATATATAATTTGCTGCTATAGGTAACAATGAAGTATTTACTTTAATTAAATAGCCTAAGAATTTATACGAAATTGTAATGAGGTAAAATATGTGAGTGTGTGTGTTAGGTCACTACTGATTCGATTCCAAAAACTTTTCCACCTATTGGAATCTACTGTAGGTATTGCCTAGTGTAGGCAGTAGGCTGTAAATATAACTAGGAAATATTTACCTACAGTTAAAATAAGTTTGACGCAGGCGAAGCGCGGGGGTGGATAATAAAGCTGCAACATGTAATAAGTGTATTTGGCTCAAAGGTCAAGTAACCGAGCCAGAAACTTAAATAAAAAATATAAGTATAGGTAGTTGTGTTTGTAGGTTTGTCTTATATAAGGCAATGAAATCAAACACATTATTCTTTTTTCAAATGGCATTTTTGAATTCAGAGCATCCAAATTGTGTAACACACTATTTCGCTCAGTTGGAATCATTTTGAAGCTTATTGCTATTCCATTGCTCCATACGTTTGAAAATTTGTCTGCTTAACCACGTAAATAACGCAATGAATGTTGTTGAACTGTCAAAATGAAACCCATTGCTACTGATAATGTGTTACGCAATTACCCTGGCTGATAAATAGCAGTTTCAATAAAGGTATCCTTATTATATTTGTGAAGCTCGGAGCAAATTTAAGATCACGACCGACAATGTCAGTTTTTTTCCCACAATGCCATTAATGACATTTGCCCACCTAACATCTGACAGAAGAAGGTTTTGTAATGAATTGACGATATCAAATAATTGAAATAATGTAGATCTATTGGTCTTTAAATAATAGGTAGGTATATGTACCTACTAAGCAACAGGCTTCATTTCACAACCAGTCATCAGTCGTGAAACATAAACAACAACTACAAACAGCTCACAACTGATTAATTGTAACATTATCGTAACAATGGATTAAACAGTTTGTATTGACGTTGGCCAACCGATTATTGCTAACCGACAAATTTAAATTAAGCGCGATTTTACTGGTACTATTTCGAAATTCAACCTTATTACGTCGTAATACAGTGATTAAGTTTTTAATATTTGTTTATGGTCCGTTCTTAAGAACGAATCAGTAAGCGGAGGAGCTGTCAAATATGAATGCAGCCGTTAAGTTTTTTTATATTATTTTTTTCTAAGGCTTAGTCAACAAAATGTAAAGCCGGGCGTCGACCCGACATGTTAATTGCAACTCAAACAAATTAACGGATGTATCGCTGGCTAATGAAACAAACGAGTAATGTTTAAATAATCGATAGTTGGAGCTCTAGGAGAACGTAGGCAGGTAGGTATTGTAAATACGACGTGTCTCGTGTCTGCATGTATGTCAATGCAAATATTTCGGCACTTGATATTTAGAGTGTCGTTTGTAAGCTACCTATTGCAAATAATAAGGCAAAGTGACATATAAATACTGACATAGCTGTCGAATTAGGAAATCGAATAGATACCTATGACAGATGTAAATATGAATTAAATATTTGAAATCTCACAGATTAAAGTAAAAGTTTCTACAGATTACTATTTTGCTGAAAAACTATCTGTAACTTTAACACTCAATAGTCAACAAAACACAACAATAATATTTATTGATAATAGGAAACATCAAAAACTGTTATTTTATTTATAGGTAATAAGAATTATTTATTTAAGAATAGATTATGCTGAAAAAAAACATCGAATAATACCTACACGCACCTGTAACTGCTTGTTTTTCAGTTACTATCGATTTCATTAACCCAAACAAATCGTTAAAACTCATTAATCATCAAGCAATTAGTAACAAAAAGACGTTTCCGTTCAAATTAAACAACATTTAGATGAATTGATTTATTTATTTACTGGCTAGGCCTACTGATGTGTCGGCCGTATCGGATTCCCGGCGCCGGCGGTGTCAAAGTGACAGCTCGTAACTTTTTTAGTCTTGGCTTTAGACAACCAGACACAACTCTATTCAGCCAAGGTTTATTTTTATTTGGTGACATAACATTTTAGAGATTTGTATGTTCATTTGGGATTTATTCAGATGTTAAGTTGTTCTTTCTAATGTTTTGTTGTGGCGTCATTAGAATTTTAACGGTTGAAAGATGAGTGATTAAAAGGTTTGTGTTTACAAAGTTTTATGTGGAATTGGATACCTGAATAGTTTTATTTGTCTACAGTCTCTGTAATTATAGATTATTTAGTGATTTTCATTACTTGATATCGAAATTTCTGGTGAAAAAGGTATATATGTCAAGTCTTTTCAGAAGTAATCTGTATCTTTTTCGTGCTACGTACTGAAATAAACTTTTATTTTGGGATACACTATTTCTGTTTATTTTTTGTTTGCAAATGTTAGAATTAATTTAGTTCTATGCTGGTATAAGAACGTACGATTTCAAAATAACAGCTGAACTACCAGTATCTAAAGGAAGCAGGATAAAGTAACCAGACTTTTTAAACCCTCTCATTGAGAAAAGGCCTGTGTCCGAGCCATGGAAATATTATAGGCTAACACAATGGTTTTTAATAAATCCAAATAGTGTAGGTATTGATTGACAAATAATAAAGTTTCGGATACGACTGGGATTAATGCTGAGATGATGATGAGTGTATTGATAAATAACCATTCAGTAATTAAGACTGAAATATAAAACCATAAAGTATTGACAAGAAAAGCATCTACCTACTTATGTAACTATGTATTACTCACATGACGTAAAAGTAAAACCTTTAAAAATGTTGATTGCTAGATGGTGAGAAGCATATAACAAACACAGTAGGTACCTATAATAAAACGATTACTATCTCATTTTATTCCACATTATTATTTACTGTTGTTTTTTCGTGTCATCTGCTGTCAAATCACAAAGATGCTAACTAATAAAGTTTACATTTCAAAAAGTGAAAAAGAGTGATAATTATGTATAAATTAAAACCGTAAAATAAAACTACGTGGAAACTGAACGTTTTATATTTTGTTTTATTATCACATATTATATTATAATCTATTATTGTTTCAAAGTTATAGCTGCAGTGATCGATTGTCCGAGAGACACAAGTTATTTAGCCGACGGAAATGACGTATTGTAGTTGCCGTAGACAATAGACTAGCGACTGTCACTTTATGCATAATGGCGACCATTAAAATCAAGATGGCGGACTTACATGATGCAGATGGGGCTAGAAATAGCCTTAGGTACTTATTATGGGCTTTGACTTATTTCCAAAAGCATTGAATTTAATTTATTTTACACTCACAGATTAATTGTTCTTCAGATATCTTATAGGCTATTTGTTCTTCCTTGATTTATATATATTAACTATTCTGTTAAATAATTTCTATTAACTGTTAAAATAAGTTAACATTAACACTTTTCAACATTAATTAAGTAGTTTATGTTGTTTATTTGTTATTATTAGGTACTAATGGCTAACTTATTTTAGCTGCTGCTGGCTGTTGTAAATATATTATTTTCTAATACAAAACGACTTTGCCCTCCGGTTTTAGGATTCCGTACCAAAAGGGCTACTAAGCCTCTGCTGTCTGTCCGTCCGTCTTTGCAGCCGCCTGTATCCCGCGAACTGTACCTACCTAATAGGCGGACAATTGTTTTTTTCTTTTTTTTTTTTGCAGAAGATTTCTTAGTAATTAAGTCTTTATATTAAGCCAAGTCGTGGTTAAAACACCAGCCTCTCAAGTATGAGTGTGCCGGTTCGATTCCAGGTCAGGCAAGTATCTACCAATGTAACTTTTCTAAGTTATATGTACTTTCTAAGTTTATTTTGGACACCAATGACTAATTAAAAGGCGAAGGAAAACATCTTGAGGAAACCTGGACTTTAAGTCTGAAATCGCCAACCCGCATTGAGCAAGCGTTCCCCACGCTTGCTTACGCCTAATCTTTCTCTATAAGTATGAGAGGAGAATTGTGCCCAGCAGCGGGACGATAAAAAAAGGTTGATGGTACGATATATGATATTAAGTTAATGTAATTATTCCTTTTTGAAATGTTAAATAAACAGGCATAGAAATCAAGGTGCTATTCGGATGGGACACATTTATTAATATCACAGCTAATGAAATACCAAGAACTTTTTTCTTTTAATTATTGAATGATATTCTATAATTTTTTATACAAAATACCTATTATAAAAAAAAAATTGAGTTTCTTTTTTCAAAATATGCAAATTTTCAAAGGTGCCTTCTACTTATTTAAAATGAAATGCTTTGAATTAAATAAAATAAATTGTAGTGATAGATTGTTAACAATTTTCGATCGCTCAGCATTATGCTGCGACCATATGCAAGACAGAACCCAGCGCTGGTTTTCAGCGACAGTCGGCGCTGACGTTTGTGACATTTGCAAGATAAAAATTAAAAAAAAAATGCTAATCAACAAAACTACATTAAATATTTAAATAAAAAATGCATATTGAGTGGTAGCAATCAGCGGTGGTATAAAAACTGCAACAAATGCGTTTTACCCTGTCCGTAATTATCCGGGGGCGGTGTTAAGATTAATATGTTCGTCCGTCCGTCCGTGACACGCGAATTAGTTGTAACACGTGACTAGCATAGAAACTTGAGTTTAACGTGTAATGTGGTAATTTGTTTTTTATATGATTTGTTAATTAGCGAGGAACAGCCTCCGTGGCGTAGCGGTAGCGGACGCAGCCGCTGCGCAAGGTGGCGCGGGTTCGATCCCCGCACAGTGCAAGTATTTGTATGCATGAATATGAACACTTGCACTGGTCTAGTCGTGCTTCGGCAAGCACGTTAAGCCGTTGGTCCCGGTTGCCATACAAACATCTAGTGGCAGTCGTTACGGGTTGTTGGAGCCCTCAAAAGTCCAACAATTGGTCTAACTGCAATGCTTCGATGTCGCCTTCGGGCTGTGGAGGTCAGACGGCAGTCGCTTCACGGAAAATGTCGAAGTTTAGCCATTTCGGCAGTTGGACTGGTAAAGCGGACCCCAGACTCCAAAGCCGAAAAGGCATCGGATGCGACTGGGAGTAACGCTGTGATGATGATGAGTTAATTAGCGGGGAAAGAGAAGCGAGAACTGCTGGGTAACAGTACAAGAACACGCTAGTGAAGAACTATCTTAAAACAAAAATATGCGTATTTATCTATGGGCCTCCGTCGGATGGAAAGACAGACGGACGGAGGGTAGACGGACAGACGGATAGACATCAGAGGCTTAGTTGGTACCCTATTGGTACAGAAACCAAAAAATTATAATAGTATTCATTTATTTCATGCTACGTAATAGATAACCATAGATATGATTATCTATTTGACGACACGATTGACGCAGTGGCTGAGCGATGGACTACTGCGCTGCGTGTAGCGGGTTCGATTCTTGCACAGAACAAGTATTTGTATCTATGGCCTACAATTTGTTGTTGCGGGTCTGGCTGTTTGTGTATGTGAGTTTATGTTTGTCAACACGATACAGGAGTAATTCCCGGTGTGGGGCAACGTTTTTTTTTTTAAAAAAGAAGTATCAGTACCGATCATTTTGACAGTTCAACAACTTTCATTGCGTTATTTATCTTGTTGAAAAAAGACTTTTGCCGAGAATATGGAGTAATGGATTAGCAAAATATGATTCATATTGATATTACCTACCTACCTAATAGTGTCCCAATTAGGGTGCCATTGCGGTTGGGTGCAATGTCGGTAAGTACCGTCTAGGATTCAATATATTTCTGCCCACTTGAAACATTTCTTGAGCACTTTTTTTTTTTGGGACAAAACCCGCCACACTGTTCCCAACCCACTGCAACTCCTGAAAGCCAGAATCAACAGTGGAGACCGCCAGAAAAACAATGAAGCTCGACGAGTCCCGGAGAAACGATTCAACTGTCTTGGGTCCCGCAACGAAATTAATCAGAAAAGAATACTTCTTGAGCACTTGCTATTGTATATCTATTTGAATACTAGTCTAGGTGCTGACTTGTCAAAAGCCACCACTACGATCAGGACGAAGCGTTTCGCTTCGCCCCGTCCGCGTACATCGAGGAACTGGAACAATTTGCCAGCGGCGGTGTTTCCGTCTGACTACAATTTAAGTGTCTTCTAGAGTGAATAGGTTCTTAATAAACTAACGCGCTTTACTATCAACGATTGCATCACTGCTTACCATCAGGCAGATTCCGGAAAAAGAAACACTTTTTCAGTACCTAGCAGCTCTGAGTCTGGATTTGTGAAACCTTCTGTCTCCTCACTCAAAGTTTCATATCGCTTATAGAGTAGACACTTACTATTTCCATATATAGGGGAAGGTGAGGTAATACGATCCCTGCAGGTCAAATGATCCCCCACCTTGAATCAAACATAACTAGTGCTATCTATCCAAATGAGCATGAAACATGTTCCCCGCGGCCCCGCCAGTTGCCTCTCCAAGTGTTATGGCGTTGCAACCGCTTGGCGTGATTTTATCAAAAAAATATTAAAAAGTGTGGCTCTGATCTAAGGTAAGCCTGTTTTTAGACTTTCATTACTGTTTACATGTTCGTATTTATTGAAATGTTGTTTTATTTGGGGATATTAATAGCAGTTAGCTAATATTTAAGATGTTTTGATCCTCGTACGCGGCATTCGAAGGGTAAAATTTTGATCGATATCTTCGAATTTGGTGATTGGGGCTAAATGATCCCTTCCTGTGTGTTTAAAATGATCCCTGGAATCATTTTACCCCATTAGTATTTTTTGTTTTTACAGTTCATACAGAGAATTTATATACCTACCTACATAAAACTAATAGTCAAAATTGGCCTGAAGAACAATTGCAAAAGGCATTTAACGCCGGCAGAGATGGTAAGCCTTACAAAACCGCAAGTAGACAGTTTAAGGTCTGTTTAAGTAGAGAGTTTAAATGATAATTCAAAAATCTCCACAAACACCACAGTCATCACGGCAACCTTCGTCCTTTCCAGAAAACACCTCGTGCGTCAGAATCTTCTGAAAGATTATTTATTTGATTATTATCTCCAGCCTTGACTGTTGGTCTTCCAACCACATCTTTTGGTGTTGTTACACCCAGGAAAGTACGACCAACACCAAAGGTAGTTGGAAAAAGAGCGACTGCAAAACGAATAAGAGTATTGCTCCATGGAGTAGACACATCAGAATTGACCAGCACACACTACAAAAAGTACCTTGAAGAGGAAGCCAAAAAGGAAACAAACACATAACATAAAAAGGGTGACCAACAAACAGCACGATAAATTGAAAGGTGTTGGGAAAGGAAAAGGAGTCGGGAAAGGATAGAGAAGCGGAAAGGGAAAAGGCAAAAAAAGAATCAAAACGGATCAGATTCTTCAGAAGAAGAGAGTCATACCGAATGCCTCTTCTGTACTTCAGTAGCTTTCAAGCTACTCCAAAGACAATAAAGGCGAAGGTTGTGTGTCTTAAATGGGGACATGAGGCTTGTGCGGGAGGAGATAGTGACGATGAAGGCGACTTCATTTGCGATATTCAACTTTATATTAATCAATTTCATAACGTGAGAAAAAAAAGCCATATGTCTTTTTCTTGACAAGAAAATAATCATTTTTAATTAAGATTTTGATTTTTCTATTGCTTCATGACATTGAAAAGAAACATTTGATAGAAATGAGTACTTACTGCCTATTTTTTATTTAGAAGAATTTATTCCTTTACTTATTGTTTGACTAGGTATGTTGTTGGTTGTGTAGTGTACCTTTTAAAAGTTTGTTGCAATGTTT
Source organism: Sesamia nonagrioides (assembly GCA_017933935.1). Taxonomy (NCBI): domain Eukaryota; kingdom Metazoa; phylum Arthropoda; class Insecta; order Lepidoptera; family Noctuidae; genus Sesamia; species Sesamia nonagrioides. Next base: position 36,278 of record JADWQK010002376.1, read on the forward strand.
AATGTTTAGTTTTGTTGAATGAGTAGTAGATAATTATAAAAAATATCTCTAATGAAACTAAAAGTCTGCAAAAGTTTTGTTTAACTTGCTTACATACTTAAATTGTTATGAACAATACATAATTATGATTAAAATAAGCAGCTGTTTCATTTCGTTGATAATAATAATAATAATAAGTTTATTTCATATAAAATTGTCTTACATTACATGTCAAGGAGTCTCCATTTAGGCATAGAGATGCCTGTAGTTGAAGGCTCCGTTAATTGTAAATATGAAAGCAACAAAAATGGAAACGAGAAAAATAACAATAAATAACAAAATGCTAGTAATTGTATGAGTGCGTGCGTGTGGAAGGTGTTGTGTTGATGTTTATTAACTTATGGTATAAAATGATCCCTGGGATTATTTTACCCCTACCCCGGGGATCATTTTATACATAGGTGTGTATAAAATGATCCTTTACTTAACTTTAGCAAAAAACTCTAATACAAAAAAATACTAATTAAATAATAAAAAATTAGTATGCAGTTACATAGTTAAGTAAATTCACTACCTCTAACAATAGAAATTTTGCGATTTTGCCTTCAACTTTAGGCACAGTTAAGTTTTCCCCTTAAGGGGATCATTATACCTCACCTTCCCCTAATCATTTCTTCAATCCTTTCAAATGCTTTTCTCAAATGCTTCTAAAGGATAACGAGTTAGTCTTTTCACACGTAGGTAGGTATATGGTTGTACCTATGTCCGCTGCTCGCTGACCACACGTCCCGTCCCGGTGGTCCTGGTCAGGCAACGCACAAATAAATCGCTTTGACCTGTCACACTGCCAACTAAATAGCTTGTTTATGACGCGTCGCCATCGCAAAAGATATATCGATCAGAGTACCTACTTCATCGTCTACTAAAAATAAATAAACATATACCTACTATCACTAGGTATACAAAATTACAAATCACTAGACACTTGTGTTATGGGATACTAACTCAACGATACTATATTTATAATAGATACATATAACCACCCAAGACCCAGGCCAATCAAGTAAAGATCGTTTTCCATCATGACCTGGGCGGGGATCGAACCCGGGGCCTCCACGTCGCGTCTAGTACAAAAAATAAGAGTGGGGTAAATGTGTAACACAGTCATCATCATCTCAGCGATAATCCCAGTCGCATCCGAAGCTTTTTCGGCTTTGGAGTCTGGGGCCCGCTTTATCAGTAACTGCTGATTTTGGCTAAACTTCAATATTTTCCGTGAAGCGACTGTCGTCTGATATCCACAACCCTAATGCGATATCGAAGCATTGCAGTTAGACCAATTGTTGGACTTTTGATTTTTCTCCAACAACCCGTAACGACAGCCATTAGATGTTCTATTTATATCTTTTTCTTTCTTTCTTTAATGGCTTCGCACGGTTTGTGCATTAAGCCAATGTCACGTAATGAATTGTTCATGTCGAAAAAGACGGCCGCGTGAACCGTCATACGAGGGACGTTTGAGACAAAGTCATGATGTCACTATGCTGCGATATTTCACTGTTCTTTATGAATTATTTACTGAATGCACTTTTTACTACATAAATCACGCACTTTTATTTAGTAAACAACACTATAAATAATTTTAAATGTCCAATGAAAAATGAGCGTATCACTCAGCTTGACTATCCCGCCAAAACTCCTCTATCTAAATCAGTAGTGTATTTCATTTTGAGATTTCAACAACATTCATTGTATTATTTGAACAAATGAAGCAATGAATTTTCCATCACCGATGTTTTTTTTTAATTCTTTTGAAATGATTAATAAAAAGAAAAATATTGTTCTTATGGGAACTTGGGCTTATTCTATGCCCTTCCTCTATTCGCTACTCCTACGAAAACCGTGAAAGTGAACGTGATAAACGTGAAAGTTCGTATGAATGTATGGATGTTCGGTTACTATTTTACGCAAAAGCTGCTGAACGGATTTGATTGAAATTTAGCACACAGATGGTTTATAACCAGAATTAACATATAGAATTACTATTTATTTCGTAATTTCCACGGGATGGAAACATCACCATCATCATCATCAACCTTTTTATCGGTCCACTGCTGGGCACAGGTCTCCTCTCATACAGAGAAGGATTGAGCGTAACCACCACGCTTGCTCAATGCGGGTTGGCGATTTCAGACATAAAGTCCAGTTTTTCTCAAGATGTTTTCCTTTGCCATTGGTGTCCAAGATTACTTAGAAAGTACAAAGTATAACTTCGAAAAGTTACATTGATACTTGCCTGACCTGGATGTAAACTTATTTGGGTGAATCTGCGGGCCACAGCTAATTTAACAAGTACCTACAATACGTTTATTTATGCCGGTCATCGCCAACCCGCCTTGAGAAAGCGCTGTATCCGATATCTAAGTCTTCTTTGAATATGAAGTACCTATTTAATGCGAATTATGTTGCACCTACTATATATGCCTTTATTTTGAAACAGTAAACATCAATTGACTTGTAATTTCTAAACGGAACATTTTCCAATTTGTGTCAACCTGTGGCGGGAGTATTGGCGGTAAAGTCAAGCTCATTTTTCATTGGACTTTTAAAATTATGTATAGTGTCGTTTACTAAATAAAAGTGCATAAACCGCGCGAAGCAAAAAAAAAAAAAACCTGTAGCGCCTGCCTACTTGTTCTTTTTTTGAAATTAACAAATGTCCGTCTATGTATTCTGTATCTTGTCATTACTTTCACTGCCTGATAAATGTTGTTTAAATCTATTTTATCATAGATCTACCATCACTTTGTCTAACACATTGAGTATAGGTATTGAGGATAGGAATAGGTAGGTACAGGCGGTTTACGCATGTTTAAATTTGTACTTTTTAAGAAATAAAGCCTCAGTTTAATTTTGCACGTTTCCGATCTTTTCCATAAAGCTTAAAGTTTATAGAAGTCGTAATTACGTGTCTTTGAACAAAGCCGACTCCATCCGTTATGGACAATACCGGAGTTTAGAATACCCTATAGGGCTGAAGAGACAAGCGAGTTGGTAAGTCAAGTCTTGGTACGTACGTATTTTACTCAAGCAAAATTAAGTACACTTGAAGTAAATTTTGGTTAGATCGATAAGTTAATTAATACATACCTCAGAAGTTAATTTAGTTGACCGGCTTGCAACACATATATGCGGCAGAATAAAAGGTATTTATTTCAGGTCACCCAAAAGTTAAAACAGAGCCCATATAGCCACCAGAATACATACACAAAAGTTACCGGACATACCTAGAAGCATATGCCTGCCACACCTGCCCACTCCTGGGACAAAGGCCTCCTCTAGGTGAGAAGGAGCGGGCCGTAATCTACCACGCAGGCTTAGTACGGGTTGGTAGATGTCAGATGTCTTCGAAATTTTGCCTCTAGGACATGTCGGTTTCATCACGATGTTTTCCATCACCGTTTTGAGAGCAGTGGTGATGAAATAATTTACACAAAGTAAAGCGCCTGACGGGGTTCAAACCTACAGCCTTGAGCCTACAACTTGTAACTCGCGGCAAATATCACTAGGCAATATCTCGGCAGTCATCGCCAGATCTGTATTGGAGTCGCCATGCACTTTGCATATAAGTAATATTCTGCCCTTTAAAAGGTACCTTAAAAAAAGTAAAAAAAAAACTAAAACCCAACTACGACAAAAAACGACGCTGAAAAAGTATAAAAAAAGATTTTCAGAATACTGAACTGAACAAAGTTGCTAATGTAGTTGCAAGTAAATGGACACAGTCAAGATGCCTTCGTTGTAAATTGACAATAATGTCATACAATACTATTCTGAAGTATGCAATATTCACTATGTAGAGATAAATGTTCATGTTTGGAAAGGCGTAGTCACACGTTACATATACCTACCTACCGTAGCACCTTGACAACGTGTGACTACGCCTTTCCAAACATGAAAATGTATCTCTACATAGTGAATATTACATACTTCAGAATAGTATTGTATGACATTATTGTCAATTTACAACGAAGGCATCTTGACTGTATCCATTCACTTGCAACTACATTAGCAACTTTGTTCAGTTCAGTATTCTGAAAATCTTGTTTTATACTTTTTCAGCGTCGTTTTTTGTCGTAGTTGGGTTTTAGTTTTTTTACTTTTTATTATTTGGACTATTTTGGTGTTAAAGTGTATTTATGGCGCATAATATTAACAAAAGTTAAATTGATGAACTAAAAACTAGGTACTTGACATATTACATCTACACGCACATATAACAACATAAGCCCGAAGGTATATAGTGCAGAGGACATTTTTATGGGAGTTTTAGCCAGTTATCAAACTGTTTCCGCCTTCACCGCGTGGAGTTACTCCCAGCTTATGTCGTTTTCATTAGTGCATTACATATTCTATTAATGTTCACACTGCTCTACATTGCATAAAGCGATTCACAGTTCCCGTGATCCGCGCTTTACTCTTATCGCTCAAATTTAACATCATTAAAGCATTCTTGTAATTATGTACAAGCATAAAGTACTCGTGAAGCTCTTTCACGAGATACCAAACACGGTATATTTATTTTAATTTTATATTAACATTTACTTTTTGTCCGCTAGAGGGCGCAATACTAAATTTGGTGACAAGCTTAATAGCTCATAACTAACAGAATATCAAGGCCCTTCTAATGGTACTACAATGGTCTTATTCTGATAAGTAGTAAAGAAGCTATGAACGAAAAGATGTGAATTATATGCAACCAGCCTATGAATACAGGTAAAGTCACAAGAAAATGCTAGCAATATATATATATTCAAAATGTACAAGTAAAGCGCTTTCAAATGATACCAAACACGGCATATTTATCTTAATTTAATTTTTTTACACTGTATGTTTTGTCCGCTAGAGGGCGCCATATTAGATTTTGTGAAACCCCATATAGCCTATAACCAGCGGACAATTAAGACGCTTCTAATGATATGTCATTTGTCGAATTCTGATAAGTAGTTTAGAAGTTACGAGGGAACAGATTAACATACATACATACATAGCCTGTCAAAATCATAACCCTCCTTTTGCTTTGCCGTAGTCGGGTAAAAAAGAATCTAATAGGATCTTAAAATAGCACTTTAATCAGTTGTTTTCCGACCTCTTAATAACTGTATAACAACCCTGACATTAAGTAACATCTCCGTTGATTTAATTCACCCATTCTTACCCCTATTAACAGGGGTATTACATTAAAAAGCCCAAATGTTTGTCATTTGTTTAGCCAGGCGTAAGTCCCCCGAACAACAACACAGCCGCGACGAAGGGCTACATTGCGCCTCGACGGGGCTATTTAGCTTATAAAATGCTAAGGTTACGCGGCTGTTGCCGTAATGTTGTTGTTTCTGGCAACACTCGTGAACCCGATGTTCTTGGATGATGAGTTGTGGGGTAATGAGGCAGAGAAAGCGGGAGATATCGGCAGAGAAGATTGTTGCGACGAAGGGTCTCTTCACGCAGGCAAAATAATGGCATAAACGAAAATATGTATGTCCTAATTGGGACTATGGATATATTTGTGCGCATGCATATGCATGATTTCAATATACCGGTAGTCTACTTGGCACCTCTGGAGAGACTACAGACTGCAGTACAGCCCAAGTCTCGATCGAGTTCACAAACGCTAAGCAAAGGGAGTCGTGGAGATACTTGGGGAGACCTATGTCCAGCAGTGGACGTCTTTCGGCTGCAATGATGATGTTGTTGATGATGCATGATTTTGCTATCCTGAATATCTTTTTTATCAACAACCTAGAAATATAATGAAGGAGATTAGATTTGACTGCCTGCAGAAGTTTCCACCCACCAGATCAAGTCTTGCTGCCAAGCGATTCGTCGTGTTTCGGCATGATGTCTGGTGATGCCGTACGGAGGATGGGTCTGAGCAATTGTGTTGCGATGTGTGCCGGGTACGATGCACCAAATGTTTTTCTTCCGGGAGTTTGGTCGTTGAGGTTGTTGTGTTTAATATTGCATCACCTCACTCATCTGCTGTCGTCTTTCCTATTTACTCAGTTTGTTTGAGTGAATAGGCTCTTAATAAACTAGTGCGCTTTACCATCAACGATTGCATCACTGCTTACGATCAGGCGGGGTTGCGGTCAAGCACTATATAATTTTAATAACCATACTAATATTATAAATGCGAAAGTGTCTCTGTCTGTCTGTCTGTCTGTCCGGCTTTCACGCCAAAACTACTGAACCGATTGTAATGAAATTTGGTACACAGATAGTCTAGAGTATGAGAAAGGACATAGGCTACCTTTAATCCCGGTATAATTTGATATTCCCGAGGGAAATCTAAAAAGCGCGATATAACCGAACTCCACGAGGGCGAAGCCGCGGCCGGAAAGTAAGTACAAAATAAATGACTTATGAATTAAAAAAAAAGACGACTTTTGAATTAAAGAAGAAGAAACTTCTGCAAAAGATTCAGAGGTAGGTATTTGCATGAAATATAATTTCCTTGGCTTTGAGCAGCATAGGTAAGATATATCCGTTTGTAAATCTAGAAATAAACCATTATTGGGGAGAATGAAGTGCTCATAGAATGCGGTTTCTGAGGGACTTCCGGAACTGATCTTTAATTCAATTTCATCATCGTTTGTTCAGTAGTTTCATTTCGTGAAACAGAAATATAAAAAGTAGAGCATTATTGATAATTTATTTCTTCTTTTCTCTAAAAACATTGCCACCAATTTCCACCCTTAGTAATCAGTTCGTCGCTTGCACCACAGTCAGGGGTCCATTTTCAATTACCCGCTATTTGTCAAGCCAGCCGAGTGTCAGACATGGACGTTTAGTGTCGACACTCGAGCGCCCCGCACCACCTCGGGGATTTGCCCTGCTTATTGCTTTCTTGTTCTGTGGCATATTTGTGGTGGAGCGAATTATTAGTAGGGTTATCGTTACGGTCAATATTGGTGGATGGGTGTCAAGCTGGCGTTCCTTTTGTGTTGGACGGCGATCAGAATAGTTCAATTGAGGTGTGAATTTATGTTTTTTTTTCCAATACAGAAGCATCGTTTTGGAGATGTTTTATAACTTTATGGTCGTTCAAGGTAGTAAGTATTAGGTCTGATTAAAAAAATGTTTTATGGAAAGACCCAAGGTATCTTAAGTATGCCTCTAAAACCGATTTGCAACACATATTTTTTTTTGTTTTTAACCAAGCCATTTAATATTTTGAAACTGCTAACTCAAATACCCAACAATCCTAAATAATTATTTACGTAACTAGGTAAGTAGAAACTGGAATTGACACGATATAATAAAAAAAAAGTTCATAAACTAAAACCCAACTACGACAAAAAACGACGCTGAAAAAGTATAAAACAAGATTTTCAGAATACTGAACTGAACAAAGTTGCTAATGTAGTTGCAAGTAAATGGACACAGTAGTAATGTCATACAATACTATTCTGAAGTATGCAATATTCACTATGTAGAGATAAATTTTCATGTTTGGAAAGGCGTAGTCACACGTTACATATACCTACCTACCGTAGCGCTTTGACAACGTGTGACCATAGAATAAAGAGAGGGAAGTACGTTATCTTCATACAAACGGACCGCGCGCGGCTTGTATGTGTGCGCCATAGTATCTATGCGTCGCCGCACGCACACCTAAACACAATATTAGAGTGCCTATGACTGCGCTAGTCGCGGCTAGCACAGAACGAGGTTCGCGCGTCACGGCTTTTCGGCACATTAGCTTTTAAAAAATGATCACATAAACTGCAAAGTTGGTATGTCTATTTATGAACAAATAAAAGGCTTATATTTTTCAAATTATATTTCTAAAAGTTATTTACAAGGATACGGATATATTACACATTAAAGTTTAATAACAACGCGTTTCGTAATAGTCGAAACCGAAGAAAGTAGGTATTTTTCTGTAGCTAATTTGTAATTTTGTATTAAATGTGTGATTTAATAGATGTTATGTTTGTATTATTTATATTTGTATTAATTAAAAATAAAAATAAATATGGTTCTTTATGTGTACAAAACTAAAAATAAAAATGACAAAAAAAAAACTGACTAGTATATGTAAACTAAATACTAAGCAAATAATTTAAACATAAGCTCTTAGTCTATAAATATTTGTTAGCGGTTTGCGCGACAACCGTAACCGACGAAGCGCGGACAGTTGTCAACCCTAAGACAGTAGGCAATTAAATCGCGGATTGGGTCGCAGATAACCTACTTCCCCTCTTTATTCTATGGTGTGACTACGCCTTTCCAAACATGAAAATTTATCTCTACATAGTGAATATTGCATACTTCAGAATAGTATTGTATGACATTACTACTGTGTCCATTTACTTGCAACTACATTAGCAACTTTGTTCAGTTCAGTATTCTGAAAATCTTGTTTTATACTTTTTCAGCGTCGTTTTTTGTCGTAGTTGGGTTTTAGTTTTTGAACTTTTTTTTTATTTGTACTATTTTGGTGTTAAAGTGTATTTGTGGCGCATATTATTAACAAAAGTTAAACTGATGAACTAAAAACTAGGTACTTGACATATTACATCTACACGCACATCTATCAACATAAGCCCGAAGGCATATAGTGCAGAGGCCTTTTTATGGGAGATTTAGCCAGTTATCAAACTGTTTCCGCCTTACCGCGTGGAGTTACTCCCAGCTTATGTCGTTTTCATTAGTGCATTACATATTCTAATAATATTCACACTCTTCTACATTGCATAAAGCGATTCACAGTTCCCGTGATCCACGCTTTACTCTTATCGCTCATATTTAACATCATTAAAGCATTCTTGTAATTATGTACAAGCATAAAGCACTCGTGAAGCTCTTTCACGTGATACCAAACATGGTATATTTATTTTAATTTTATATTAACATAGAACTTTTTGTCCGCTAGAGGGCGCAATACTAAATTTGGTGACAAACTTTATAGCTCATAACTAACAGAATATCAAGGCCCTTCTAATGGTACTACAGTGGTCTTATTCTGATAAGTAGTAAAGAAGCTATGAACGAAAAGATGTGAATTATATGCAACCAGCCCATGAATACAGGTAAAGTCACACGCAAATGCTAGCAATATATATATATATTCAAAATGTACAAGTAAAGCGCTTTCAAATGATACCAAACACGGCATATTTATCTTAACTTATTTTTTTTACTTTGTATGTTTTGTCCGCTAGAGGGCGCTACAGTAGATTTTGTGAAACCCTATATAGCCTATAACCAGCGGACAATTAAGACGCTTCTAATGATATATCATTTGTCGAATTCTGATAAGTAGTTTAGAAGTTACGAGGGAACAGATGAACATACATACATACACACATACATACATACATACATACATACATACATACATACATACATACATACATACATACATACATACATACATACATACATAGCCTGTCAAAATCATAACCCTCCTTTTGCTTTGCCGTAGTCGGGTAAAAAGAACACTTCGATTTCTTCTATATTTAGATACTGGCTGGTATAACTAGACATCTGGATGCATATTGTCTGGCATATCTGGATGTATATTGCCTGGTAAATCTAGACATCTGGATGTATATTGTCTGGTAGGTATATCTAGATATCTGGATGTATACTGTCTAGTATATCTAAATATCTTGATGTGTATTGTGTGGTATGTCTAGCTATCTGGATGTATATTGTCTGGGACTGGCATATCTAGATATCTGGATGTGTATTGCCTGGTAAATCTAGATATCTGGATGTGTATTGTCTGGTATATCTAGATAGAATAATACTATCTACTACTGGATTTATACTGTCTGGTATATCTAAATATGTGTATGTATATTGTTTGGTATATCTGGATGTTTAAATGTCTTCAGTTTTGTACCTTTCCTTATTCCAACGATCAAAACACTACATAAAACAATTAGACTAAATAAGTTAGTATGGTGTAGAAGTGCGAAGCAAATTTCGACTTCTTAAAATCTGTCTAGTTTCTTGCTTTATCCCCCAAAGAAAACTTTACTCTACCAAAAACAAAAGAACCACTTTAAAACTCCCAAATCAACTTTGAAAGAGCGTAGTGACCTTAAAAAAACAAATTTGTGTCCCACTCAGTCCCCTGTTCACCCTCATATCGCATTATAGTAAAATGATTTGCAGGGCTGGCCTCCAAACTCAATAAACTTGATTGGTGTCCACCCTCCGACGACTGGCTTGAAGATATGAGACTTGAGCTTCATTTTAATGATGATTCAGATTTCTTTGTTTCAAAGTTGAGTTTAGAAATCTATTTTGCGAAAGCAGGAAAAGAGTTCAAATATTTTATTTTAATAAACAGCGCGCAAACAGTAGACATTAATTCGGTCTATGATTCTAGAAAATCTAGCAAAGAAATGATGTGTCAGTTATCTGAAAAATATTTGCAGTTTCAAAGAAAAATGTCAAGTGCGTGGTCAAAATGTGTGGAATATTTTTAGATTAATTTTTAAGCGTAGTGTGTAACACATCCCAGTTAGATGAATCGACGAAAGAGGACTCACTGGTCGTTGAGTCGTTAAAAACCATAACTAGTTGTATGACATTAAAAATCTTAGGTATTTTAAAAGAGCCTGTTATATTTCAAGTCAAAAGCTACATGCTCACGGAGATTATTATAGCAATGCCATAATCATAAACAAAATTTGCTGGAATAGAACTGTCTGTGTTGCATGGCGTCCCAGCATAATGCTGAGCGATAGCGATAGCATGTTTCCTACATGCATCACAGCAACGCAAAACCGCTCAACCATTATTATTATTTTTCGGCTTTTTTACCGCCAATAAACGTATTTTTTTTCTTTATTTGTTTCAGAACATTACCTACAAATCGTATTTAATTTACTGTTTAGACAACTTAAAATTTTACCAACATCAATAAAAAATAGCTTTATTTTCACTTCAAAAGTATCTAATCATGCTGCCTATGACGTTTATCAAACCTTTTTGGTACGTATTAATTGATTTAAGCTGTCATTGTGATATCAACTTTAAAAGGGAAGAATTAAGGCTGGTTTTTAGGTGGGAGGCTGATCCCCCAGTGCCCTAGTCCCGGGGGGCAGGATATTGCGCCGGGCGACAACTCGGTGGATGCCGATCATAATGTATTAGTTCGCCATTCTCATTATTTTGCGGATATTTGAGTCTGATAGTGTGTATAAATCCCTGGCAAGTAGTCTCTTGCTTGCTATGTTTTGATATTTTGCCCATTTCATTATCGCACACTGGTCACCTATGCGTTTTGATATAGGGTTGTAATTTTAATCCTTATACTCATTTTGACTCGTCGTTAATACCACGTACATAGAAAGACTGGAACAATTTCCCTGCAGCGATCTGTAAAGTCTTTGACCAGTGTGTGTTACCAGTGAGTACTTACGGAATTGAAACGTGGTCGCTCACAATGGGCCTCATACGAAGGGTCAGAGTCACACAAAGGGCAAAGGAAAGAACTATACTCGGAGTTTCTCTCCGTGGTATCAGAAATGAGGAGATCCGCAGAAGAACCAAACTCACCGACATAGCTCTTCGAGTCGCTAAATTGAAGTGGTAGTGGGCAGGGCACATTGCTCGTAGAACCGATGGCCGATGGGGCAGTAAGGTTCTGGAGTGGCGGCCACGTACTGGAAGACGCAGCGCAGGGAGGCCCCCAACAAGGTGGACCGATGACCTGGTGAAGGTCGCGGGAAGCCAATGGATGCGGGCAGCACAAGACCGGTCAGTGTGGAAAGCCTTGGGGCATCTATAGGCTGAAGAAGAAGAAGATCTTCACGGGTGATTATTTTAATTTAATTTTCTTCAAGGTTAGAGTTAATAGACCCTTAATAAACTAGTGCGCTTAACCATCAACGAGTGCATCACTGCTCACCCTCAGGCGGGATTGCGGTCAAGCACTAGATTATAACTAGGGTTGTAACGGAGGCCTTTTAGCGGAGGCGAAGGCGGATGCGGAGGCGACGAGTCTCACCTCCGCGGATGCGGAGGTTAACGGAGGCGGAGGCGGAAGTGTAAGTAGGTATAGAAAAAAATAAATTTATGATTAATTAAAACAATAATTTTATTTTAAATAGTACATTAATAATAGTACACTTAGTAAAAAAGTATTACCTTCTAGTAATGAAAATTAAGGAGTAACAAATTGTATTTGCTGCATTGCCGTCTCGCACTAGTTGATTCTTGACCATTTCGCGCTCAAATGCGGCCGGATGGTTGTCGAGCGTCGCAACTTGCGCGTTGTTTATTTTATAAATATGTAAATAAACCTCCGTTATAACTCCGCATAAATTGTGCGGAAGCAGAGGCGGAAGCGAAGATAAGATTTCTTGCGGAACTTCCGCAGTAACGGAAGCGGAGGCGAAGCTCCGTTACAACCCTAATTATAACTTTACACAAAAAATATAGTATGTAATGATGAATTCTGTGAGGAAGCTTATGTGAGGTACCTAAGTGATGTAGTGTTGTTACAAAATTCCTGAATTTTGAAGGCTTGTACTGAATAATAAAATGTATCTGGAAACTGAGAGTCTTTCATGTTATTGAACCGGTTGATCGTGGATTTTTCTTCAGTACATGTGGGAAAAATGCGTTATAGTTTTTGTGATCAAAAGAGTGCTTCAAATCCATACTAATATTATAAACTAGCTTTCCGCCCGCGGCTTCGCCCGCGTGGAGTTCGGTTATATCGCGCTTTTTAGATTTCCCTCGGGAACATCATATTTTTGCGGGATAAAAGGTAGCCTATGTTCTTTCTCAGGGTCCAAAGATTGCCTGTGCCAAATTTCATCAAAATCGGTTGAGAGGTTTAAGCGGGAAAGCGTAACAGACAGACAGACAGACAGACAGACAGACAGAGTTACTTTCGCATTTATAATATTAGTATGGATGCGAAAGTAACTCTGTTTGTCTGTCCGTCTGTCTGTCTGTCTGTCTGTCAGTCTGTCTGTTACGCTTTCCCGCTAAAACCTCTCAACCGATTTTGATGTCATTTGGCATAGACAATCTTTAGACCCTGAGAAAGAACATAGGCTACCTTTTATCCCGGAAAAATTTGATGTTCCCGAGGGAAATCTAAAAAGTGCGATATAACCGAACTCCACTAAACTCTAAAGCTAGTAGTCAATAAAAATGAGACAGTGACCCAGAAACTAGAACTATGAATTCAGTAGTGTATATGAAATAAATATTTGCCTACCCTCATTCCTTCATTTTTATAATTATATACTACTGCTTAACCACAATCCCGCCTGATGGTAAACAATGATGGTAGGTAAAACGTGCTAGTTTAATAAAAGTATATTCACTCTAGCCTTGAAACCACTTAAATTGTAGTTAGACGGAAACAACGCCGCTGGAAAATTGTTCCAGTCCCTCGCTGTACGCTGTATAAATCTCCATTCCGCAGACTCTTGGACCTATCCTCGTATTTTGAATGAAGTGTGTACAGAAAGCTATAGGTATACATTTCTATCTTAGTCTCCATATAACTTAAATCCGCTTACAAAACTAACCAACTCTGATATAATAAATTACCTATAAAAAAGAGTCTTGAAATGAACAATACTTTTTTAGTTGGAATAAAAGATGCAACCAGCGTAGCGGTGTGATTCTGTCACCATCCTAACGTGAACACTGAGGTGTAGGGAACATGGAGTGAGCTGCCCATCAGACAAAGTCTTGTCGCCAAGCGTTTCATCGTGTTCCGGCATCATGTCTGGTGAAGCCATACGGAGGACGGGTCTCAGCAGTTGTGTTGCGATGCGGGTACGATGCGCCAAATGTTGTAGAGTCGGGAGTTTGGTCGTGGAGGGTCTCCAGATCAATCTACCTATAGCGCAGCATCGTTGGTCGTGTTGTTGGGTTGGGCACATCGCTCAACTGCCGTCTGCCTTCCTATGAATGCATATGCTCTTTAGAGCGCTTTACCATCAACGATTGCATCACTGCTTACTATCAGGCGGGATAGCACTCAAGCACTAGTTTAAAATATCAAAAAAAAAAAAAAAAAAATGTGGCTTCCTTCGGATTATCTAGCAATACGGATACGAACAGAATTATTAATATTTTAGCTGATAGATTAGTCAGTCAGCTCACGGGGGGCATGTTAGCATCAAAGGTGATTCGGATCAACATCCATAATACTTCCATAACCTACGGCTACTTCCATAAACTTTATAATGCTGTCAGTAAATCATTCAAGACATACATTTTTACTGTACATGTGACGTTGAAGATATGCCACAAAATATCAGAAAAAGGCCCGCCTCGTAGCCTGTTGTGATAAAAAATTCATTATATGCTCATACAGCTGAAAATAGGCATTACACCACCTGCCTAGCCTTTCCCCAACTATATTCGGGTCGTTGTGAGTCTAAAAGTATGCAGCTGAATTGGGACTAATATTTTACATGGAAAGCTTTATGTTAAATATTGAACCATATTATCTATAATGTTTACCTTCACAACTTTACACTTCAGTGACTGGGTAAGACTGGTTGCCACACGGGTTTATTATGACCAGTAATGACTGTGATCCACGAATAACAGTGGACCAACGGTTTAAAGTGCTATCCGAGGCACGGGGGGTCTTGGTCTGTGAAGATGGTCATCGCAAGATGCCACAAGCCTCTCTGAAAATATAACGTTATTGCTATTATGCAAAAACGAAGATAATGATTTTGTTTTATGTGAGAAGTGGTCCAAAGTGCGGTTTATGGTCGCACAGGATCCAGTTTTATGTAAGAAGTGGTCTAACGTGTGGTCTACACACACCTAGTATTAGACATACCTAGTATTGTACCTCTCCAATCATGTATTTTCTAACTGAACGACAAAAACAGCCCAGCTGTGCTGCTCGGCTGGGTTATGTATTCTCAGCGAAAGCACTAGGAAGAACTTTAAGGGCGGACGTTCTGGGGGCTGTCTTTATTGATTTAACCGTTCAAAAAGCACTGATTCTCTGCCTAATTAACATAATTGAATTTTGATTTGATTGCCTCCGTGTAGTACAGGGCTTAGCATAGTACCAACCCATATCCTCCCGTGGGTGTCGTAAGGCCGCTGCCTCGAAGCTTGCGGGCAGCAGGGCGGCGGCGGCGCGGCGGCGGCGAGTGAGCGGCAGGATCTTATGCGTAAAGTCAAACGGACCGGTTCTCGAAAACAGCGGCGCGGCAGCGGGGCGGCGGCGGGCAGCGAGCGGTGTGCTTCTCGCGCTCGAATCTTGCTGGCAGCGGGCGGGAAGCGGGCGGTGATTGAGCGTTAGGAATAAATTTGAGTCAAAAAGATGTTGCCGCCATTGTTCAGACATTTCTTTCGCGAATAAAAACAAATATCTCGTCGACACAATCGTGAACACAACACTACGCGGCTAAAGGGACGCGCAATCTGTCCGCTAGTTTCGAGAACGGATCTTCGATGCCCGCTCGGCTCCCGCGCCGCTGCTGCCGCCGCCCCGCTGCCCGCAAGATTCGAGGCAGCGGCCTAAGAGGCGACTAAAGGAACTCTCACCGGGGAAGAGGGCAGCAGCATTTCTCCAGTAGAATATCAAACGTTCTGCGATCCCCAACCCGTCTGCCAAGAGTGAGGGTTATGGAAAACCCCGCCAATTTAATAGAAAACCTAGGAGAGGCCTTTTTCCAGCAGCAGCCCTCTATAGGCTGAAGAAGAAGAAGAAGATTTGGTTGATTCAGGACAGTTAAACATTAAAGGAATGCAAAATTGTATAATATGCTGCCTGAAAGCAAACCGACACTACACTGTGTATCTTCTGCACGTCGTTACATCGTCTCATTACACCATAAGCTCACTACACTCACTAAATCGTCTTGAGTAAAAACAATGCTGATATATGGAGTGGTTCAAATTTTATTGGGTCGATAATTCAGCGAATTGATGGCGCGTCTTTGTTAATGTAATTATATTCCTTTATAGTGGTTACGCAAAAAGACGATTGTTATGTGCGGGTTCAGACGCGGCGACTGGTTGTTGATGGGCGACACAACGTCGATTTGTTGGTAATCAGTGAGTATGCATTTGTTGTTTTTTTTTCATTATAAACTAGTGTTTGACCGCAATCCCGCCTGATAGTAAGCAGTGATGCAATCATTGATGGTAAAGCGTGCTAGTTTATTAAGAGCTTATTCACTCAACAAAGCTGCGTGAATAGGAAGGAAGACGGCCGTTGAGCGAGGTGATGCAATGTTAAACCCAACAATACGACCAAACTCCCGACACAACAATATTTGGCGCATCGTACCCGGCACATTCGCAACACAACTACTCAGACCCGTCCTCCGTATTTTCACATTTGTCGCTCTTTCATTAAGGATTTGAAGAAGATTATTGACAATTTCCTTGTAATTTTAAGATCCTACTCAATCTGATCTCAGTCTCGATCTGTCAAATCAATTTAATTATATTAAATTCAAATACATTTGAATTTATTTAAATATACATAAGACGGCAGTCCCTTCACGGAAAATATTTCGATATTTTCCGTAAAGCGACTGCCATCTGACCGTTTAGCCAAAATCAGCAGTTACACTGGTAAAAACGTGTCGTGTAACGACAAGAAAAGACTTTAGAGGGAGAAAGTATTTATTAAGTATACAGAAAAGACAAGATGGAAGTATAAAAATGAATAATGTAGATGAATGATTGATGGGTGATGGTGAAGGGCGGCCCCTGGTGGACCGGCGGCAGTTACGGAGAAGCGGCCCTGGCGGACCGGCGACAGCAACAGACGAGCGGCCCTGGCGGACCGGCGACAGCAACAGACGAGCGGCCCTGGCGGACCGGCGACAGCAACAGACGAGCGGCCCTGGCGGACCGGCGACAGCAACAGACGAGCGGCCCTGGTGGACCGGCGACAGCAACGGACGAGCGGCCCTGGTGGACCGGCGACAGCAACGGACGAGCGGCCCTGGTGGACCGGTGACAGCAACGGACGAGCGGCCCTGGTGGACCGGCGACAGCAACGGACGAGCGGCCCTGGTGGACCGGCGACAGCAACGGACGAGCGGCCCTGGTGGACCGGCGGCAGCTGCAGAGGAGCGGCCCTGGTGGACCGGCGGCAGCTACGGAGGAGCGGCCCTGGTGGACCGGCGGCAGCTACGGAGGAGCGGCCCTGGTGGACCGGCGGCAGCTACGGAGGAGCGGCCCTGGTGGACCGGCGTCAGCTACAGAAGAACGGCCCTGGTAGACCGGCGGCAGCTACAGAAGAACGGCCCTGGTAGACCGGCGGCAGCTACAGAAGAACGGCCCTGGTAGACCGGCGGCAGCTACAGAAGAGGGACTGCCCCGGCGTCACAAGGCCGGCAGCAGTCGAGGGCTCCGGCGGCAAAGGGCCAGGCAGCTCCAGGCGCACCAGTTATATAGAGACTGGCACAGCAGGAAACACCCTAGAAGGGCTCTCGAGGCAGCGTTTACTGGAGACCTACTTTTAAGAGGCTTGTTTGGAAGCCAGAGCTCGACTGACCACTGCTCTGCGATGATTTCTAAAGAAACCTCGGAGAACGGTTGGAGGTCGAAATTTAAAATATTCGAAAATATGGACGAGGAACGGTAAATAATTTTACCATAAAAGAGTTCGAATAACAATTATAAAATAAAAATAGCAGACCAACAAGAATTTTGATGAGAAGGTTGTCATAGATACATCATCAACAATGTTGTCAAAAAAATGTCAAAATAATGAAAATGTTCCGTAACAATGTAAATATAAATGGTATTAAATTAAAAAGTGCAGTGTTTGATAGGAAAAAGTGATACAGTCCTGCATAGGTACGGCTTCCTACGCTAAGGGGTCAATAAGTCGCCGAAACTTAGGCGTAAAGTTGAGGACTGAGTCTGTAAACAGAAAAATGAGTCCTGGTGTAGTGGAATATGATCAAACAGAGCCTCATAATAATGGAAAGCATATTATGGACCGTGGAAATGAATGATACATATATAAGTATGAATATGAGTATAAATAATAAGTGTAAGTATATCTGAATATGTACATAACATTACAAACGGACCCCAGATTCCAAAGCTGAAAAAGCTTCGGACGCGACTGGGATTAACGCTGAGATGATGATGATGAGTTAAATTCAAATATGAACTTATACATTTATATATTTTTGACAGTGATTGTCTTTAAGATGAAACTGCAACTAGACTGTAGAACGTGTAGCGGTATCTACCTACAACTGCTACATGCGAACAACGCGTCGTACTGACGTCATACGAATTCTATATCTCGCAAGCAGAGTTTACCGTGCAATTAGCATACATACAACTTTCCAGCATCAACCGTTCGGCAAGTGCCCACCAGACATAACAACCATCTGGTCGGAGGATCCTCCCTTTTCTATGGAGGTTGAGTGAACTTTACTCCCGGTTCCTCATACCTTCACAAACGTTTTTAATAACGGGAATTGACGTTATGATGTTATCTACCCAAAAAGTGTTGGTTGACTTTTGAACAGTATTATTTAGAAAGCTAAATGATTATTTCTACAAATTAAAGTCAGCCGGGTAATTGCGTAACACACTATCAGTAGCAATGGGTTTCATTTTGACAGTTCAACAACATTCATTGCGTTATTTACATTGTTGGGCAGTTACATGTTTCGAACATATAGGGCAATGGATTAGCAATATGCTTCAATGATTTAAATTGATAGTAATAGCACAGATTATATTAAGAATCATCATCATCATCCCAGCGTTAATCCCAGTCGCATCCGAAGCCTTTTCAGCTTTGGAGTCTGGGGTCCGCTTTACCAGTCCAACTGCTGATATGGCTAAACTTCGACATTTTCCGTGAAGCGACTGACGTCTGACCTCTACAACCCGAAGGCGATATCGAAGCATTGCAGTTAGACCAATTGTTGGACTTTTGAAGGCTCCAACAACCCGTAACGACTGATACTAGATGTTCGTATGGCAACCGGGACCAACGGCTTAATGTGCTTTCCGAGGCACGACCAGACCAGTGCAAATATTCATATTCATGCATACAAATATTTGCACTGTGCGGGGATCGAACCCGCGCCTCCTTGCGCAACGGCCGCGTCCGCTACCGCTACGCCACGGAGGCTGTCTATATATTATAAGATTTAGAATATTATATAGAAATGTGTGAATAGTCAGAATAGTGTGTTGCGCTATTAGGGAGCAGGACCTATTGTGTTAATACTTAGCGTGCTCTCCAAGGAGAGATTCTGGTATGAAATGGATGTTTCTCAATAAATAACTTATACGGACAAATCACACGGATTGAACTAGCCCCAAAGTAAGTTCGAGGCTTGTGTTATGGGATACTAACTCAAGGATACTATATTTATAATAGATACATATATAGATATACATCCAAGACCCAGGCCAATCAGGAAAAGATCGTTTTCTATCATGACCTGGCCGGGGTTCGAACCCGGGGCCTCCACGTCGCAAGCAGGCTTTCTTGTTCAGCCTATAGAGGTCTACCGTTGGAAAAAGGCCTCTCCCAAGGCTTTCCACAATGACTGGTCTTATGCTGCCCGCATCCACTGGCTTTTCGCGTCCTTTACCAGGTCATCGGTCCTGTTGATTGAAGGACTCCCTACGCTGCGTCATCCAGTACGTGGCCGCCACTCAAGAACTTTACTGCCCCATCGGCTATCGGTTGGGTAATCATTATATTAGTAAAAAAACATTGACTCTGTCGGGGACATCATGGATCAGTTAGGAGAGAGGAAAAAAAATCAAAATCAAAATTGTTTATTTCAAATTAACCATCACTTGGTACTTTTGAATAATCAATGTCGGTCAGTCCAAGAAAAGTGAAGCTAAATTGCACGTTCCAAAGCGTAGATCTCTATGGAGAAGAACGCGCAAGAAATTCCATGGTCACTCTTTTAAAATCATAATATATGGGTTACATTTAGGAGGAAGAGCACTGAGCATTCAATGTGATTAAGTATTTTTGGTTAGTCTTTTTTTTTTAATTTGCCCCACACTTGGAATTACTCCTGCATCATGGGTGCGGTTACAGACACTTAAACTCATATATACAAACAGCCAGACCCGGAACAATAAATATGTATTTGTTCCGTGCGGGAATCGAACCCGCAACACCTGGCTCAGCAGTCGATCGCTCATCCAATGCACCAAACCTGCCGTTGTTTGAAGTTAGGAAGTTACAGAATCGAATTAAAGAATAATTTATTTATTGTTACATTTCTAGTACCCCTGTATAATATGTTACGTATTATAGGTAATAGGGTATTTGACTAAAAAAAACTAATTAGTCCGTCAGATAGATTTATAAAAAATACTAGACACATATTTTTCTTTATTCATATAAACAAAAAATGAAGACGACACAGCGCGTTGAAAACTCGTGTGACGTCACTGCACGCTACACTTTTTAGCGACCAGTGACGTCACCAGCCAACACACCTGATCTTTAATATTTGTCATTTTTTATTGATGTGATAAAACAAAATATACGTATCTAATATTTTTCTATAATCTGAATGACGGACTAAATACTTAGAATCATTTTTTTTACCCAGGAAACATCCTATTATGTCCAACTAAAATAATTATAGATAAAACCTTCTGAGGAGACATCTGTAGGTATATAATAAACCGCTTATAACTATCGACGAACCGCTTATAACGACGTCGAAAGTGAATAGATTTATTTCAAACACGCACGCGAGTAGTTAAGTTGGCTTATATAAAACATTATGTAATTACAAACTAACAAGATTATGTTATACGATAACGGTTTAATTTATTAAGTTTGTAATGTTACCTTTTTATCGCTATATATAGAAGCAAAGTCTATACGTAGGTACACCTCTTTGGAACTTACTAAATGCTTTCTAGATAACATTATGACACATGGTTGGAATAGTAGCAATACTCATTCATCTATCATTGTGTGAAGTAATTTATTGTTTGTGTAAACTTTAAATTAGTTGGATAGTCTGTGGAATGGATGTAGGTAGATGTTATCATTCACCGTGACTTTCTTGAAAGGGTAGAAAGCTGAATAGTGTAAAACTATATAAGTAACCAACCCACTCTGGGCCAGCATTACGGCCCACTCCCTCTCATCGAGAGGAGTACTGTGTCCCAATACTGGAAACAAGGCTGATTATGATTATGATATATGTAACTAGAAAATACCTTTATTTGAAGATGGATTTGTATAGAATGTGTGATGGGGTTCACGAGGAACGATGCCTGCTAGTTCTGGGGATTGTTCCAAAGAGATACCTGGCACACAGGAAAGTGAAGGAACGTGAAAGAAGGTTTTAGTTAGTACAAGCCTGGCATGCCCTTCTGCTCCGCCCAGAATGGGAGAGGTCATTTGATGATTTGTCATACAAAAAATGGAGGATGTATGTAGAATTTATCTTAATAATGAAGAAACGTGCCTTTTTTATAGTCATAAACTAGTGCTTGACCGCAATCCCGCCTGAAGGTAAGCAGTGATGCAATAATTGATGGTAAAGCACCCTAGTTTATTAAGAGTCTTGAAGACACTTAAATTAGTAGTCAGATGGAAACACCGCCGCTGGAAAATTGTTCCAGTGCCTCGATGTACCTCTGTGTCCCTCTTCTGAGCATTGGTGGCCCCGTGTTAACGGTGTGTAGGTCGTGGGTTCGTACACAGCCAAGAGTTTTACGTTGTGTTAATAATTTCGCCATTACTGATATCTATTTGCGGTGAAGGAAAACATTGTGAAGAAATCGGCATGTCCTAGAACCAAAAATTTGAAGATATTGTGACATCTACCAACTTGTAATGGGTGGTAGAGTACAGTCCACTCCTGATTGACCGATTATGATTTTTTTTACAAGCTCGCCGCCCGGTAAGAGCCAGGCCCGGGTCGACGGCGAGTTGTTTCACGCGCGTCTCATAGAGATGTCAGCACACCGTGACAGGGTCCACGAGGACCGATGTCTCCTGGGCCAGGCTTGCGGGTTAGTTAAAAAAAAAAAAAAAGAAATCGTAGCCCTGACGCACAGGTAAGTGAAGGAACACGTGTGGGTTTTAGTCAGTAAAAGTCTGATACGTCCTGCTCCGTCCAGAGCGGGACAGGTCATTTGATAATTCTGCAACCTGCATCCAGCTTTTATTTAAAAAACTCTATATTTTACAGTAATGAACACACTCGTCCATCCAGCTTAATAAAAGGGTTAAAACTGCCCTACATATTACTCACATCATTTACTAAATAGCCAATGTGATAACAGTGAAGATGAACCAATAAACCATGAGAAATAACCTCCCAACTACCAACAAACAGTCTGTTAACCTGACATTTATGATAATGACTTAAATTATTAAACACTTCATAAATAAATGCTTTCCCCATCCAGTTACACCAAAAAAACTATATTAAATGAAACGAGCAGTTCTGTAGTGGTATGCCGAACCTATTTGAGACCTTTTATTGTATAATTTTCCAATAAAACATCATTACGTGGCTAATAAAAACCGCTACCATTAATGTGACAATGTATCTGGTTTTTAAAGGGATTGTGTTGGTTTTTACATCTCTTTAAAGTTTTTCTTTTAAGAAGAAAGTACACGTATTTGGTGCTCAGGTTTGTATTCAATGGTGTATTATTTTTTCCATTTAACGCATTAGCTTATTGCCTCCTTTTGTATGTATGGAAATAATAGGGATATAAAATAATGTTTTGTATTATAAAGAAATTGTTTTGTTTTGAATAAAATGTGCAGCGGTGGGTTTGTAGTTAAATTTAAACGCCTGTCTTGTTATTTAATAGTTTATTGAATGCCGATTCGTTTATAAATTATTTGTTTTTGAAGCGAATTATTGACGAGAATTCTTTACGTCAGGCGACACCCGCGAGGAGGCTCGGGTTCGATCCCCGCACAGTGCAAATATTTGTATGCGTGAATATGAATATTTGCACTGGTCCGGTCGTGCCTCGAAAAGCACGTTTGGTCCCGATTACCATACGAACATTTAATGGCAGTTGAAGCCCTCAAAAGACCAACAATTGGTCTAACTGCAATGTTTCGATATCGCCTTCGGATTGTGGAGGTCAGACGGCAGTCGCTTCAGGGAAAATATCGAAGTTTAGCCAAAATCAGCGGTTAGACTGGTAAAGCGGACCCCAGACCTGAAAGCTGAAAAGCTACGGAGGCGACTGGGATTAACGCTGAGATGATGAAATGAGTATATGCTTGTGGTTTCACAGAGTGATCAAATCAGAAATGAGGAGATCCGTAGAAGAACGAGAGTAACCGACATAGCCCAAAGAATTACATCATTTAGGTAAGTGGCAGTGGGCCAGGCATATTGCCCGTAGGAGCGATGCCCGATGGGGCCGAGGATTATCGAATGGTGAATTGGTGACTACGCACCGAAAGATGCAGCGTGGGTAGGCCCCCGACAAGGTGGAACGACGACCTGGTGAATGTCGCGGGAAACCGCTGGGTGCGGGAGATGCAGGACCGGTCGTCGTGGAGATCCTTGGGGAGGCCTATGTCTAGCAGTGGACGTCTTTCGGCTGAAATGATGGTGTACATGATGATTTTTTTTTACATTCGTTCCTTATCTTAACTGATTCCCTCTTTTTTATTAAATAGTAATGATATAAAGAGAAAATGATGCACTGACCTTAAATATAGTTTAATTTGTGAAGAATGGAATTGATGTCAAATTCAGGAACTTTATTTGTCAAGTAATAGGTATCTAACAATAGTCATTCTGTCATTTTCCCTCTCCCGGGACAAGCCTCCTCTCGGTGAGAGGGAGTGGGCCGTAATCTACCACGCGGGCCCAGTGCGGGTTGGTAGATGTCAGATGTCTTCGAAGTTTTTACCTCTAGGACATGCCGGTTTCCTCGCGATGTTCTCCTTCAACGTTTTGAGAGCAGTGGTGATGAAATAATTTACACAAAGTAAAGCGCTTGTCCGGGTTCGAACCTACGAGTTATAAGTCGCGACAACAATCTCTAGGCCACCACTGCGCATGTATCTAACACTAGCGGCCGCCCGCGACTTCGTTCACGTGGAGTTAATCATTTGAATATTTTATTTTAACCCCAAAATATACAGCATACATTTTAAATGTTTGCTATGCTCCGCTTCTATTTGTCACAGCGTGATGTTATAAAGCCTAAAGCCTTCCTGGATTAATAGGCTATCCAACGTAAAAATAATTTTTCAAATCAGCCCAGTAGTTCCTGAGATTAGCGCGTTCAAACAAACAAACTCTTCAGCTTTATATATTAGTATAGATATAACACCTAAAATAACTATTAAATAACACCTTAATTTAATTTAATTTACTACTTAATACAAATTTTTATGTTATAACAAATAATATGGATGAAGAATCTGAAATAAATAATATTAATAATTATTATATTCTTTTTCCATATAGATGAGTTAATTATTCAGCCATGTAAAAATAACAGCGTCATTCATACTGCTCCTCCAATACGCACTATCTCGCTAAAGGAAATAAGCGTAAAGTTAGCAAGGCTAGAATATCGTTAACACGTCCTCCTGCGCCAATCACAGCGCGTTATTCGATCACTGAGGCGCGAGCGCTGCCAATTTTTGTCCAATCTCATGTATTTCCGGCGACGGCACTCGACTTCCGGCGGCGCGGAAACGAGCCGACACGCCGGATATGTTCGCCAACATGTTGGAGCAATAAGAATGGGTGGTGGGGGAATCATTTCCTTTTTAAAGATGTAGGAGATTTCTGACCTAGAACAGTCTTATTATAGAATAGTCTTATTAAGTAATAGAGATTAAGTAATAGAATTGTTTAGAATATTTTTGTAGGTACTTTTAAAGGCTGCTTTTGTTTTTCTTCTTCTTTTTTCAAGGTGAGATTAAACCTCTACTCTTGATCAATGACCTCTGTGGAATAGATACCACAATTTTGCCAATAACACGTGTAACAAATTATAGAAATTCTTTGAAAATTTTATTTCACCATAATGGCGGATATCGCTAATGACAGCTGAAAAAGACGGCCGTGTGAACCGTCTATGAGGGAGGTTTGAGGCAAAGTCATAATGTGGTCACTATGCTGCGATATTTCAATGTTCTTTATGAATTATTGACTGAATGCACTTTTTACTACATAAATCACGCACTTTTATTTAGTAAACAACACTATCAATAATTTTAAAAGACCAATGAAAAATGCGCGTAACACTCATCTTAGCTTTCCCGTCAAAAACTCCGGCTGCTTTTGTTATCGACTGATATTTTTTGACGTCTGGCAATTGGATGAGACAGCTGTCAAAACTTCAAAATGATTCCTGTGATGATAGACAAATACTAATGGACATGCCGTACGCGTATAATCTGCAGTCATTTTTTGGTCTGAAAAGAGTGAGAGCGAAGTAAAAAAAAAAGAGTGAGTAGATGGCCTATGCTTTCGGTCTAGCACTATCTCTTTCCTCACAGATCATTGATGATTTTGAGAGAGATAAAAATAGACGAAATTTTGTTTCCTCTCTTTCTTTCGGAGTGCCACAATTCTCATCTTTAAGGCATGTCCATTAGTATATGTCGAAGCCTGTGATAAATTTTCTGCCGTACACACAGTGTCAATTCTTATCAATATATAATTAATCTTACAAACCTTCACGTATAATTTGACTTACGTCCTTCTTAGTTTCCAAGGAAATGACTAGTTTATAATTTCAACATTATGATATGAGTCAAGATGACCTAGCGGTTAGGAGCGTGTAGATAGATTTGTGAAGAGTGATTAGAAGTAATAGAACATAATGGAATGGAAATTGCCACTTAAATAGATAATCAGCCACTAAACAGCGGTTGTTCAACAAACGGGCTGAATAATATTCAATTAATTATAGTTTCGCGTACGAGCCAAGAGAGTGAAGCAAGGCGAGCGCTACTTCCAAACGCCAGACAGTTAACAAAACGGCTAATTTAACCAACAGGCTGCTACATATGCACCAACACATACATAAGTATGTGGGTAGCCACATAGGCATAAACTATGTCGCCATATATTATTTCTCCAAGGGTCTGAAACCGTTTTCTCCCTTTTTCTCTCTTTCTATCGAACCAATCTGAACGTCCGACCCACCAATCGACAGATATTCGTCCCTGGTACCATGGAATACTATTTTCAAATTATTAGTATAGTGCGAATTTTTCGCACGGGTCAGCTAGTAATATAATAGTTTTAATAAATGTAGGAACACAAGGTCAGATATAATGATTAGGTAGCGGTGATGTTATGCACAATGATGATTATATTTTTCGAATATTAGCACTGAAGTAATACAGGACCGTTTAGTTTAATGTGCGAGTAGATCTGACTGTAATTACGTCAAGGTTTAGGTACCAAAGTGATATTAAATGATGGAAATACGTTCCATTGTCATAATCCCCACGCTTGGCCTCCGCCGTGCCGGAACAAGCTGGGTAGACCAAAGAAGTGCTGGCTTGACGTTGTAAGAGATGACATGCGTGCCAACAAGCTCTTATCATAGGATGCTAAAGATCGTGCCAAATGGAGGAGAATGTGCAGGAAAGCGGACCCCGGGCTCCAACGCGAAAGCCGCGGATGCAACCGGGATAAACGCTGAGATGATGATGAATCCCCACGCTTGGCAGGCGGATTGGAGATCGCAGTAATTTGATATTCCACAGGAGAAGCGCTGCTGCCCGCTTCACTGGTGAGAGTTCGCTTAGTCGCCTCTTACGACACCCACGGGAGAATATAGGTTGGTACTATTCTATGCCCGGTACCACACGGGTTTGCATTTGCGGGTTTTTTTTTTTACTTTTAATTGTTTGTTGCATCGGGTGACGTCTTTACGTCGACGCCGGCTGTCGCTGAAAACCAGCGCTGGGCTCTGTTTTTTTTGCATAGAGTCGCAGCATAATGCTGAGCGACAGCCGTTTTGCGTGGATATGACGCATGTTTCCCTCAACAATTTCTTATTTTTATGTTTTTGTAAACGCTTGCGTCATGTTTAGTGCAAATAAATGATTTTTCTTTCTTTCTTTCTTTCTATCAGATAGGAAAAATTTGTCCGCTTAGATTTATGCTTAAAGTACTAATGCAATGAATGTTGTTCAGCTGTCAATATGAAACCCGTTGCTACTGAGAGTGTGTTGACGCAATTACCCTGCAGGAGTTTGGAAACTTGTGTCTTCGATGAAAATGAAACGCAATTTTCGAACTACACTAGGTAATTAATTACTTGGCGGGCTCAATTTTTCCTGAAATACTTCGACTACAGTCATTATCATCTCAGCGTTAATCCCAGTCGCATCCGTAGCTCTTCCAGCTTTGGAGTCTGGGGTCCGCTTTACCAGTCTAGCTGCTGATTTTGGCTAAACTTCGATATTTTCCGTGATGCGACAGCCGTCTGACCTCCACAACCCGAAAGCGATATCGAAACATTGCAGTTAGACCAATTGTTACTCTTGAGGGCTCCAACAACCCGTAACGACTGCCACTAGATGTTTGTATGGCAACCGGGACCAACGGCTTAACGTGCTTTCCGAGGCACGAGCAGACCAGTGCAAATATTCATATTCATGCATACAAATATTTGCACTGTGCGGGGATCGAACTCGCGCCTCCTTGCGCAACGGCCGCGTTCGCTACCGCTACGCCACGGAGGCTGTCATCGACTCACAAATACTTCGACTACAGTATTTTATAAATATCTACTTCATTAATAATATAGGAATAATTTTTTTTTTTTATAATTATAAACTAGTGTTTGACCGCTATCCCGCTAGACGGTAAGCAGTGATGCTATCGTTGATGGTAAAGCGCGCTAGTTTATTAAACCTATTCACTTAAAAAACTTAATATATAATGAATAGGAGGGAAGACGGCAGTTGAGCGAGGTGATGAAATGTTAAACCCAACAACCCGATCATCGATGCTGCCCCAGAGGGAGATTAATCTGGAGACCCTAAACGACCAAACTCCCGACACAACAACATTTGGCGCATCATAAATTGCAACACAACTTATCAGAGCCGTCCTCCGTAAGGCTTAAGTTAGGCCAAATTTGACCGTCTGAAGTTAATAGTGCTGCTTTACTGCGGGTTAGGTTAGTTATAAAGCCTTTTTTAACCTCTATTATCCTACTGCTGGGAAAAAGGCTCTCCTATAGCTTGCCTCGTGTGCTTAAAACCCAAAACCCTTTACATATAAACGTTGCTTTAAGTTAAAAGACGTTTAGGCGTAAAAATGTATGGTTAAACAGATTATTTATAATATTTATATCATCAGCACCCTAATTGTGTAACTCTCTCTATTACTCTCAAATTGATTATTTTTAAGCATATCTAATCCATTGAATTATTTGTTCAGAAATGTATCTGTTAAATAAAGTAAACAATGCAATGAAATTTGTTGAACTGTCAAAATGAAACCCATTGCTACAGATAGTGTGTTACGTAATTACCATACAGGCCGCCCATTGAATATCTTGTAGCCACTAATGTAGGTATTCTTTGTCTTATTTATTTTTGTGGTATACAATAAAGATTTTTTTTTGTTTAAATAATTATAAACTAATGCTTGACTGCAATCCCGCCTGATTGTAAGCAGTGATGCAATCGTTGCTGGTAAAGCGCACTCGTTTATTAAGCCTATTCACTTAAAAAACTAAGGAATAGGAAGGATGACGGCAGTTGAGCGAGGTGATGCACGACCAAACGAAGCTGCGCTAGAGGGAGATTGATCTGGAGACTCTCCACGTCCAAACTCCCGACACAACAGCATTTGACGCATCGTACCCGCCACACATCGCAACACAACTGCTCAGACCCGTGCTCCGTACGGCTTCACCGGACATCATACCGGAACACGACGCATCGCTTGGCGGCAAGACTTTGTCTGGTGGGTGGTAACTTCTGCCGGCAGCCGATGTTATGGCGTACCACCGAGAAAATATATAAATAAAAATAACATTGAGCAACTGTTGGGGTTGAATTTTGATACTGTCTCTGGCTGATTAGACAGGAGAAAAATGTTTTGTTGTTTCGTAGCCATTGTTAAAATATTAAACTAAGGTAGATACGTCACTAGCTCACTGAAAATGAAGCGTACAAAAGGTGGTAAGTCCAGCAAGTCGCTTTAGTTTTCGTCGATTCTATTTAAGCGCAAACGACAAACACTAGCCATCTTTTTTTTCTCTATGCTTTAGATTGCGCCCCATCTCACTCACACTGTGCCAACGTGTGAAATGTACGCAGAATAAAAAAATTGCATGTGTGTGCTGCTGCTCCGATAGGCACATTTATTTTGGTTAATTTGTTGGAGCATATCATATCTGTTTAATATTATATCAATGTTCGCAGCAGTCAAAAAGAAATTTTCGTGTGTGCATTAATATGAAGTGATCTGGTGTAACATATTTTATATAGATTTTATTGAAAATGTAATTTAGTGGTCTGAAAGAAATTGGCATAGTGAGAATAAAGGATAAACTGTCTATATTTTATTTGTTTTGAAAAATTTATCACAGGATTCCAAAGTACCTCTGCATCCTTTATAATAATTTATCGTAACAACAGCAACGATATTAATAAACGTATGAAAGTTGTGGGACAGACACAATCTCTCTGTTTTCTTGTGTTACTAATTGCTACTTATACATTGTATTTTTTTTTAATAATTATAAACTAGCGCTTGACTGCAATCCCACCTGATGGTAGGCAGTGATGCAATCTTTGATGTTAAGTGTATAGTATAAAGTCATGTGTTTTTTTAATGAACAGACTTGAGAGAGCTGTGCTGTTTTGGGAAATTTGTTCCGCCACTTCTTCTTCCCAGCTTTTTGAGTAGTGTCGTTCAAAAAGTTCTAATTCTCAGTCTAATTTGAATAAATGACTTTTGAGAACAGAAGTTAGAAAAATAAAAGAATCACGCAAAAACAAAAAAGAAAATCACACATCGTTTCAGCAACTTCTCATCTCCCGAACATTTCGATCAAAATGCTGTGGTTTCTAAAGTATAAATATTCGCCGTTTGATGGTAGCAACTTTTTCATTTCGCTCGGAGTTTGGGAGCGATTGAAACAATAACAGGGGTTGAGGACTGAGGACTGACGTCCCCCGGGAGCTACGCGTCTTGCGTCCCCCGAGGTTGGTCGCAGTGGGCGCGATCAGCGGGCTGATTATCTTTAGGGTTTTGTATAAGTTAAAATCGATATCATTATTACTTTATTAGTCTTCGTGTATAGGATGAGCCATAGCATGTGTAGGGTGAGACTGCTTTTTTCAGTTTTTTATTTTTTTTATTTTTAGGGTCTTCTTAGGGTGACCACACGTTCAGCTCAGGATCAGTCTATCGCTTCTGTAAAAATATAACCGTGAAAAGTAAGGTGAAGTAAATTTAGAGTTACCCTGGTTTGAACAACATTATTATCATCATTTCAGCCGAAAGACGTCCACTGCTGGACATAGGCCTCCCCCAAGGTTCTCCACGACGACCGGTCCTGCGCCTCCCGCATCCAGCGTTTTCCCACGACCTTCATCACGTCCGTCCAGCTTGTCGGGGGCCTGCCCACGCTACGTCTTCCGGTGCGTGGTCGCCATTAGAGAACCCGTCGGCCCCATCGGACATCAGTCCTACGGGCAATGTGTCCAGCCCACTGCCACTTTAGTGTTGCAATTATTCGGGCTATGTCGGTTACTCTCGTTCTTCTACGGATCTCCTCATTCCTGATTCGATCGGCCAGTGAAACCCTAAGCATAGCCCTCTCCATTGCCCTTTGAGTTGAACAACATCAAGTAACCGAAATCCAACCGCCACCGGCCGGTGAGCTTATCGGCAAGTTTATAGCGCTAAGTGAACATCTGGTGGAGACCTCCATCCACTCCGGCCCCCAGGAGTACATCGCCTGAGCCCCCCTTAAGTCCAACCTCTTCATTATTTGTCTATGTTTGCTCGCGGTTTCTCTCTGTACTTCAATTTCAATATACCTAATGTGCACCTATTTGACAGTCTATACAATATGTAAAGAAAACCCTGTCCGATTCGTGAAGGTATTGTTAGGTATCGATAACTGATTCTACTAATGCCTACAAAGTCGGGCTAAACTTAAAAAAAAAATCCACCTAAAAAAATAAATATTATTTCGCAAAAAGAGGTAACTTAATACATGTGCGGTAAGTAACCCCTTCCGCGGGCGGCGGCGGGCAGGACACGCGGCACCTGTGATGTGCTCGCGTCGCTATTCGCTTATAATAATACAGGTGTTGTCACTTTTTTAGAAATTACCAAATTTTGGGGAAATTGGAATTAATTCCCGGGTAAAAAGGATTATTTCAAAATTCATTAGTATTGTTACTATAATGATTATGTAAAATTTTATATCATATTTGGTGAAGTGTTTACCTAACCTTTATTATCCTTATGGGTCGGACAGGGTTTTCTTTACATATTGTATATCGAGGGAATATAAATGCCACAATATTTTTGAAAAACATTTTTTGATTTCGGCTAATGGGTTGAATCCCCAGCACTAGTTTGAATGACATCTCACTCCACGTTCATTTAATCTAAATTTTCTCGTTAAGATAGTTACAAATCACACTGCAGGGCTTCAAATGAAAATAGCGATAATGTACCTAAAGGTAAGAGGCAGTAGGCTTATTTCAAAATAAACTAAAGAAATAAATGTAGAGCTTTCATGACTGTACTTTATCGTAGTATTCTGTAATCTGTGGTTTTATTTAATTCCTTTTTCCTTCGAATTTCTTCAAGACACAAACAGCGAACTAAAAAATTCAAACTAAGAGCATTTATTTAAATCAAAGAATTCTTGAATTGTCAAAGAACCTGGGGCTATATCTGCTATTTTTTGACGTCCTCTGTGGCGCAGCGGTCAACACGCCTGCCTGCAACGTGGCGGCCCCGGGTTTGATCCTCGGCCAGGTCATGATGGAAAACGATCTTTTCCTGATTAGCCTGGGTCTTGGATGTTTATCTATATGTATATATATCTATTATAAAATATAGTACCGTTGAGTTAGTATCCCATAACACAAGTCTCGAATTTACTTTGGGGTTAGCTCAATCTGTGTGATTTGTCCGTATATATTTATTTATTTATGTCCGTATATATTTATTTTTATTTTGTCATTCCAACACGATTCCATTGTCATTCCTTGGTCATTGTGCTGAAAGAACGTAATCTGCTAAATTCATAATGATCGATTAATTATATTATCGGCCGGTCATCTCGTAATGGAATGGTGATAGAATGACATTTCTATAAAACCATTGCCATTGTTATAAAACCCGTTAGTCGTTAAAGTGAAGTGTCAGTGATAGACCATTGTCATTCCTTGGTCATTGTGCTGAAAGAACGTAATCTGCTAAATTCATAATGATCGATTAATTATATTATCGGCCGGTCATCTCGTAATGGAATGGTGATAGAATGACATTTCTATAAAACCATTGCCATTGTTATAAAACCCGTTAGTCGTTAAAGTGAAGTGTCAGTGATAGACCACTGGAAAGTCATAATGACGCCATTGTGTAAGTAGGTTACCAAATTTGTTAAATTCGATCATTATGAGATTACTCATCGACCATTCTGACGCTATTGCAGACTCCTCCATCGTCATCCGTCCATCAGAATGATGGAGCTAGAGCGGTGATACTTTCCCCGCTACCCGCCTACAGTCACCCCCAACACTCAACAGTATATTGATTGGATTTAGCGAGTTCAATATAGATGTTATATTGTATCTGAATTGATGGTTATTTGCTTATCAAATTCTTTTCTTTGGCGCTGTTTCTTTTGATAACTGACTCGAAGATTGAATAAAACGTGGTGTTTGCTATTTTTGGATGATTACCTACTTATTGCAATGAAGAATTTGAAATGCACTGAAACTTGAGAAAACACGAAGTCATCATCGTGATTGTAATCACGATCCATCATCATTATCAACAACCTTTATTCGTTCCACTGCTGAGCACAGGTTTCGTCTGATACAGAGAAGGATTGAGCGTAATTACCACGCTTGCTCAAAGCGGGTTGGCGATTTCAGACTTAAAGTCTAGGTTTCCTCAAGATGTTTTCCTTCACCTTGTAATCAGTCATTGGTGTCCGAAATATACTTAGAAAGTACATATAACTTAGAAAAGTTATATCAGTACTTGCCTGACCTGGAATCGAACCCGCACACCCATACTTGAGAGGCTGGTATTTTAACCACTAGGCCACCACGACTTCACGATTAATATCTCTTTAAACTTTTTTTTGGGATGGGAAAATATCAAATGACCTCTCCCGCTCTGGGCGGAGCGGAAGGGCGTGTCAGACTGTTACTGACTAAAACCCACCCGTGTTTCTTCAGTTGCCTGTGCTCCAGGGCCACGGTTTCTTTTTTAAACAACCCGCAACCCCAACCCAGGAGGCATCGGTCTTCGTGGACACCGTGACGATGTGCTGACAACTCTTTGAGGCACGTGTAAAACATGACGCGCCGTCAACTCGGGCCTTAGGACCCGGGCGGTAAGGACCACTGGACCAGGCCCGAGTCGGGTCGCGTCTCCTGCGGCGGCTAATGGCGTGAGGGCGCTGGGATTCCCGCTGCCTCATGCGCTCCGCCTCTTCCTTTGCCAGCATCACTGCTTCGCAGAAGGATACCTCTTTAACCTTGAGTAGGCTTAAGAACACGTTGTTAACACCACTACGATCCGGACGAAGCGTTTCGCCTCCTCCTTTATACCGCGTACATCGAGGGACTGGAACAATTTGCCAGCGGCGGTGTTTCCGTCGGACTACAATTTGAGTGTCTTCAACGCTAGAGTGAATAGGCTCTTAATAAACTAATGCGCTTTACCATCAACGATTGCGTCACTGCTTACCATCAGGCAGGATTGCGGTCAAGCGCTGGTTTATAATATGTAAAAAAAAAAGAAGGCTCCCTTTGACCGCATTACTCATATTGGCAACAAGCTCTCTGAAATTAAATTAGTCTGCCAAGTTCAAATTCAATCAGTCACGTCGTACAACATCATCATCTTCATCATCATTTCAGCCGAAAGACGTTCACTGCTGGACATAGGCCTTCCCCAAGGATCTTCACGACGACCGGTCCTGCGCCTCCCGGATCCAGCGTTTTCCCGCGACCTTCACTAGGTCGTCGGTCCACCTTGTCGGGGGCCTACCCATGCTGCGTCTTCCGGTGCGTGGTCGCCACTCGTGAACCCGTCGGCCCCATCGGGCATCGGTCCTACGGGCAATATCAGTTCGGCCCACTGCCACTTAAGTGTTGAAATTCTTCGGGCTATGTCGGTTACTCTCGTTCTTCTGTGGCTCTCCTCATATCTGATTTGATCACGCAGTTAAGCTCCAAGCATAGCCCTCTCCATTGCCCTTTGAGTGACCTTGAGCTTTCTCATAAGGCCGCTCTGTTAGCGATCACGTCTCAGTGCCATAAGTCATCACTGGCAACACACACTGGTCGAAGATTTTTGTCTTGAGACCCTGTGGTATTTTGGACGAGAAGATTCTACGTAGCTTCCCGAAAGCAACCCAGCCGAGTTGGATTCGACGATTGACCTCTTTCTCAAACTTGGACCTTCCTAACTGGATAGTTTGTGCCAGGTATACTGTCAACAACTTCGTACAATACAGGCATTAGACAAGACTTTCGCCTTGTCCATGTTCATTTTAAGACCGACTCGCTCGGAGGCTCTACTGACGGGTCCTCGAGCATTGTACTTAGGTCCTCCGCACTCTCAGATATGACTACGATATCAGCAGCATATTCTTGTTCAGGATCTATCTGATACTGTGTGCGTTGGTGCAAATTAGTTCGATATCCAGGTGCGATGATAAACAATTGAAGACTTTATATTACAAATTAAAAAGGTTTTGCGCCTGTAATAACTGAATTATAATTTTATTAAGCTGCGAGTTGAGAAACGCAGTTTTTCTGGCATATTGTTAGTTTAGGTTTTTCAATTGGCAATTATACTTTGTATCATCAAGATAAGTACATGAATGTATAAAAAACTAATATTTTTCCAAGATTTAACGTAGACAAGGTCAGAATTTAGAGGATAATAAGTCGTTGCGGTTTTGAACAAAAAGCGGCCATTATACGGAAGTCCAGTGATCCTAATTATGTTGTTGAGATGCGTCTGCCCAGACTGTATCCTCCCACCGCCGATTTAAGTTAAGAGCTCTTTTTTTTTGGAGGATATGGTTAAAAGATTGAAAGATTTTAAAGTTTTCGAATGGATTTTTATTTTAAAGGTTTAATAAACAAACAAGTTATGGACACAATTTAATGATTAGGAGTCACAAATGAAGTGGTAAAAAAAAAGCTGTTTTGGAGCGGAAATACATGTTTATTTACTCTCTTTCATCTCTTGTTTTTACCATCAACGACTGCATCACTGCTTACAATCAGGCGGGATCACGGTCAAGCACTAGTCTGTAAGGATACAAAAAAATATAATTTGTAACCGAAACTGCGAGACGCAGCCTGTAAGGTAAGTTACAATAATAATAATCTTTCTCATTAGGTACCCACGGCACCAAATGGTCACAATTTCGACCTCCGTTACGGTTTAAAACTTACGTCACTTGAGGTTTTCCGTAGCTGCAGCAGCAGTACCAGCGCAGCACGCCGATTCAGGGAGATGGGAAGACGTAAGAGTAAAAACCCAAATCGCCTCGTCGATTGGCAGGGACCATTTTCCTGCGGCCGTTTTCTGTTCCGAATATAATTTATATCTTCAAGGTGGATTACGGCCCAGTCCCTCTCATAGAGAGAAGGCTTGTATCTCAGCAGTGTGAACATTCAGTGCTGACATTGACGTGTGAACATTGAGTGGTGTAAGTAGGTAATACTTTATTGAGGAACTATTATGATATACGAGTTCTTTAAAGATTGCTCATAATTTTTTTTTTTAGTGAAGTCGTTTTTCTCTGATGTCACATTACAACAGCGCCCTGACCACCGTTTACATTTTCCTTGCTCTTTAGCCGACGGCTCTATGCCTGCTCACCTGTGCCTACGCCTAGAAAACCAACTCAAAATGATAAAATGTACACCGACTCCACTTAAAATTCAGTAAAACAATTTGTAGAATAACTGTAACGACTGGACACTGCAAAAAAAAAGAAAAACATTAAACCATTATACAGTTCTGGACAGAATCGTAAATCGAGAGCCAGTCGTAACTCGAGCAATTTAGGTTATACTAGCCATAGAACATTGTTTTTATATATTGTAAAGAGCAAAATACATATTTATCGCAGCAGTTACATCAAAAACGAGTTGCTAGTACAAAATGTTGGGCGTATTTGTGGCTCGCTGTTTGACTGATTGTCGCCTGACACACTGTTCAGCAAGTCTGGTAATAAATTGCTAATGTATTCTATTTGCTGTCTTTGTGATGATTGGTTTAATTTATGTAGTTAACTTGAGTTATTGCATGTCTTTCTTGGACAGATGACTGTTGAAAAAACTGAAAGGCTAAGGCCTGTTTTCGATTTTTTTGTTTAAGAGAAATGTTTGTTTGCGCCTAACTGTGGGCAGTAACGGTGAGTAGGTACAAAAGATTTCTAAATATGCTGACATTTACAAAACAATGATTCATACTATCCATCCATACTAATATTATAAATGCGAATGTAACTCTGTCTGTCTGTCTGTTACGCTTTCCCGCTTAAACCTCTCAACCGATTTTGGTGAAATTTGGCACAGACAATCTTTAGACCCCGAGGAAGGACATAGGCTACTTTTTATCCCGGAAAATTTGATATTCCCGAGGGAAATCTAAAAAGCGCGATATAACCGAACTCCACGCGGGCGAAGCCGCGGCCGGAAAGC
The DNA here is from genome assembly GCA_017933935.1 of Sesamia nonagrioides. NCBI lineage: Eukaryota > Metazoa > Arthropoda > Insecta > Lepidoptera > Noctuidae > Sesamia > Sesamia nonagrioides. The sequence continues at coordinate 73,176 of JADWQK010002376.1, forward strand.
TAGTAGGTACCTCATAATACATCGAATCTCTATAAGACAGAAAATATCGAGTTTCAACATTACATATTAGTGTCGATGCTTTTATTAACAAACTTAAGGTCAGTGCGTCTTTTTTCTTACTATTTTGTAAGACAAAGATAGAAGATAACATATTTGTTTAGTCTTGTCAAATTAAGATACTCCATAGACAACTAATACGCGATTAAATACATGGGGAAAAAATACGTTGATTTACGTCAGGAACGGATTAATTTCACAGGATCTTCTGTCCTTTTCTTAATGAAATAGAAAGAAAAAATATCGCGGATCATAAATTAATATCGCGGATCATAAATTAATATATTTTGTCAACAAGGAACCGGGGCCATTATATACTTGAAAATAACGATCACGATAACGTAAAGATTAATTTAAAATACGGGTGAGAGTGTAATGTTAGCCAGGATTCGTGAATCGTTCGCAATGCAATAGCAAACAAAATGCCACTATTTTATACAATTTGTAAAGAAAACCCTGTCCGACCCATAAGGATAATAAAGGTTAGGTAAACACTTGACCAAATATACTATAAAATTTTACATAATCATCATAGTAACAATACTAATGAATTTTGAAATAATCTTTTTTTCCCGGCAATTAATTCCAATTTCCCCGAAATTTGGTAAATTTAAAAAAAAGTGACAACACTGGTATTATTATGAGCGAATAGCGACGCGACCACGTCACAGGTGCCGCGTGCCCTGCCCCCCGCCGCCCGCGGAAAGGGTTGCTTACCGTACATGTATTAAGTTACCTCTTTTTGCGAAATAATATTTATTTTTTTAGGGGGACTTTTTTTTTTAAGTTTAGCCTGTCTTTGTGAGCATTAGTAGAATCAGTTATCGATACCTAACAATATATACACGGATCAGACAGGGTTTTCTTTACATATTGTATACATACATAAGTCTAAAGATAAGCATCTAAATGGCTACATTTTCACAAGCATGCGAATTAGTCATGCTTTCCAGTAACTATTAATTATGAATTAAATCGGCAAGCCAATATTTTGGCAGTTTGTTTAACGGAACATTTAACTGGATAACCATTAAAGCAAATTTGCGCCCATAAAGCTGTCAACAATAAGTCATAGTAGCGAATACAGAACGAAATTCAAATCAGTTATTGAAAATTTAAATAAAGTGGCGATCTTTAGTGAATTGTGTAAACATGAAACACGTACTGATTAATCTTTTATCTTTTTATGGTCTCATACCACATTTTTATCGCCTAATCAATATGTTTTGGCGCTAAAAATGTGAAATGAGACGTGTCGCGTGTCGTCCGCGATGTCCGTGTTTCACGGTAGCTCCAACGCGCAACGTCCATAATATATTATAGTAAAGTTAGTGATGTCATTAATCAATTCGGTTTTTTTTTGTGTAAATGCGATTTTTATTGTCCGCGAACGAGTCGTGAATCCATTTGTGTTAATGAATGCCGCAAGGTGGCCCCTGATTAATCCGACGTCATTTTATAGTAACGTTTGTAATCAGGCTCCCTTAGTTTTTGCAAGGTTCCCCTCTCGGGTAGAAAAAACTGTGTGAAGGTGACAGTTGGTGGGTTGTGTTCTGTTTTGTTTTAATATCGGATTTTTGGAGATTTCAGGGGATGTTAAAGTTGTTTGCGAAGTGGACAAATCTTTTAAGAAGTATCAAAATTCTGTTGGTTTAGCAAGTTTGTTTTTATATTTAGATTGTAGAGTGAAGAAACTATGGATGATCTTGGTCTGCGTGAAAGATGATACTGAAGGGGTGACTACCGACACGAGGACCAACGAGGACCGATACCTCGCCGATGTTGTTAGAGAAATATTTTTGCTTATAACCCGCGCCAGGGGCCACGAGATAACGTGGCACACAGGTGGGTTTTAGTCAGTAAAAATCTGACACGCCCTTCCGCTCCGCCTAGAGGTCATTTGATTATTTTCCATCCAAAAAAGGGGTAGCTAGAGAGATTACAACTGATAGAGAAGTCATCATCCCCCTTGCCTTTAATACGTGAGTTTTTTATTTGTTCTGCTTTCACGCCTAAACTACTGAACAGCTAAACAGATTTGGGTGAAATTTGGCAAACTGATAGTTTATAACCAGGAATAACTTTTTTGCTCTGTTCCAATAGGATTGAAGCTTACGCGGGTGGAACTGCGGGGCGTAGCTATTAAAAAATATGGCGATCGGCGGCGATCTGTCACATCCCTCCCTAGTCCACGGCATGATACGAAGTGAGAGTGCATGGCAAGCTATCACCTCCTTCTGCGAACCAGTGATGCTGGCAAAGGAGGAGGCAGAGCGCGTGAGGGTCAGCGCCCTCATGCCTCTAGCCGCCGCAGGAGACGCCCTGGTCTGGAGACAACATCGGACTCCCAGCCACCGTAGGTGTGAGCTTTGTGGTCGGTGAGCAGCGGGCAGCGGGAGCTCGCCGCCAGGTAAGGACCAGGCTCGTGTCGACGACAGCGCGTTGTGTTTCATGCGCGCTACAAAGAGGTAGATCACAATTATTATTCGATCTCTGCACATCGTGACGGAGTCCATGAAAACCGATGTCTGGGTCAGGGCTGCAGGTTGGTCAAAGGAGAAAACGTGGCCCTGGCGCTCAGGCAAGTGAAGGAACACGGGTGGGTTGGCACGTCCTTCCGCTCAGCAGGAGAGGTCATTTGAAGATTCCCATCCAAACAAAAGAAAAAAAAAATAAAGCCCCAATAATCTTTCACACAATCAACCCATCTATTTGTTGGCCTTTCCTCTCTCTTCTCTATTAAATGTTTATTACAAGGTTGAATTAATAATGATGTTTTGTGCTGTACCTATTCAATATTTAGTTTTGATCATTGTTTTCAGAACAATTATCAAAAGAAAATATTGAATTCGTGGTCGCTCACATTGGGCCTCATACGAAGGCTCAGTCACACTAAAGGCAATGGAAAGAGCTATGCTCGGAGTTTCTCTGCGTGATCGAATCAGAAATGAGGAGATCAGCAGAAGAACCAAAGTCACCGACATAACTATTTATTTATTTATTTATTTATATATTCTTTATTGTACAATAAACAAATATCGCTAAAATTAAGTGGCAGTGGGCAGGGCACATTGCTCGTAGAACCGATGGCCGATGAGGTAGTAAGGTTCTGGAGTGGCGGCCACGTACCGGAAGACGCAGCGTAGGGAGGCCCCCAATAAGGTGGACTGTTGACATGGTGAAGTTTCCGGGAAGCCGATGGATACGGGCAGCACAAGACCGGTCATCGTGGAAAGCCTTGGGAGAGGCCTTTGTCCAGCGGTGGACATCTATACTCAAAATTCAACTCTCAAACACAACACTACTTACTCTACTTACTCTTTCAAAATTGTCTAACAAATATGGAATAATCCGAAATAAATGAATTATTATTATTATTCCGTTTATTTTTTACATATACATATTCATTTACATTTTTAAATATTTATAAAAAACATAAAAACATTTAAAAATATAAAAAATAGTGTTCCACCGATGGCGGGAGCAGGGTCCAAGCTACCGGTGGTTAGGGCTCCAGAGACAGGAACCTCCTCACGATGCGGGCCGTATCGAGGAGTACTGCCTTTTGAATCAGGCCTTTGATCCAACTGCCTAACGAGAGCCTCAATAGATGTTGATCGAGGCTCTTGGCTATCAAACCATTGGCCGATACGACAATCGGTACAATGACAGCCGAGTTCACATTCCACATGTCAACAACCTCGTGCGCCAAGTCGAGATATTTAATTTGCTTCTCTTTCTCAGCTTTCACGAGATTCCCGTCATGTGGAATGGTAACATCGACAATCATTGCGAGGCGCGCTAATCGATCTATCACTACTATATCAGGCTTATTTGAAACAATAGTCCTGTCAGTAATGATAGACCGATCCCAATATAACGTGGCATGGTCATTTTCAAGAACTGGGTCGGGCACATACTTATAATACGGTACCTCAGAATCCACAAGTTTATATTTCAAAGCAAGTTGCTGGTGGATAATCCTAGCTACTTGGTTATGCCTGTGCAAATACTCGCCGTTAGCCAAACGAGAGCAACCAGAGATAATATGTCTGATGGACTCACCCGGATGGTGACATGCCCGACACACGTCAATCGTCCCGTCCTTCATAATAAATCTCCGGTAGTTATTCGTCAAGATAACTTCGTCCATAATTGCACAGACGAAACCTTCAGTTTCCCCGAAAAGGTCACTGAATCGTAGCCAGGATACGGAAGCTAAGAAGTCTACATCGGGCTCATGAAGAGCCCGATAAAATCGCCCGTGAAGTTCCTTGCTTTGCCATATCATCTTGCGGTCATCAGTGGTAAGTATTATAGGCTTGTGCCAGTTCTCTTTCGCCATGGATAGCGGGGTAAGCCCCTTGTCTACTGTGACAACATCATGATGCATACCCACTACGGTTTTTAAAAAATGTTCTCTGAGACTGCATACCTCTCGGTTGTGGAGGGTCTTCGCATTTAAAAAGCCTCGACCGCCGCACTTCCGCGGAATATACAGTCTCATCACCGATGATCGTGGGTGATGCATCCTGTTAACTGTCAGCAGTGTACGGACCCTTCTATCCAGGGCGTCGAGTTCAGTCTGAGTCCATTATTCCGTCCGTCGTTATTATTATTATTATTATAGGCTGAAGGAGAAGAAGAAGAGTGTTCTGAATTTGTTTTAGTTAATTTTGACTGTATTATTATATATTTTTTAAATTAAATTGTATTTTATAATAATTTTAATATGAATATTTGTACGCCTTCAACAGCAAGACATAGTGTTCATTTTATTTTGAAATTACATCTGTGTTTACCTACCTATGTTCTACAAATAAAATATCTGATTCTGAAAGTTGCCTAGCAACGGTTTGTTTACCTCTACTCTTAATCGAATTTGGCCCAAATATAGGTACATATGTAAAACTTTGTAGGTTATTAGATAATTATAATGTTACTATGTAGGAGTTAGGTATAATCTATGATAATCTATCTAGTGAAAGAAAAACAAGGTTTCGATCAGCTGCTTGTTACTGTCACCGCCAGGAATAGCGAGTGAAATGAAATAAGTTCAGTATAAGTGATGGCTAGTCAAAGGCGTATTGAATTCACTTTTTATTTATTTTATTATTTATGTACACACAATAAAATACGTAAGGATAAGACAAAACACACACAGCTCGCTTGACAGGAGGAGCTTGACGCGGCCGCTGCGCAAGGTGGCGCGGGTTCGATCCCCGCACAGTGCAAGTATTTGTATGCATGAATATGAATACTGGCACTGGTGTGGTCGTGCCTCGGAAAGCACGTTAAGCCGTTGGTCCCGGTTGCCATACAAACATCTAGTGGCAGTCGTTACGGGTTGTTGGAGCCCTCAAAAGTCCAACAATTGGTCTAACTGCAATGCTTCGATGTCGCCTTAGGGTTGTGGAGGTCAGACGGCAGTCGCTTCACGAAAAATGTCGAAGTTTAGCCATTTCAGCAGTTGGACTGGTAAAGCGGACCCCAGACTTCAAAGCTGAAAAGGCTTTGGATGCGACTGGGATTAACGCTGTGATGATGATGATGAAGACAAAAATAAGATCTGAGTACACTTGAAAAGATGTACTTAAATTTAGTTCAGTTTGTACTCAGAAGAATCGGCGCCACTATCTGTCAATCGATTGTGTAAAACTGTCACAGTGAAAAATTACGAGAATAGTTCACCTACTTCAACTCTTCAATGGCCTCTGTGGTTAGATACCACAATTTTGCCAATAACACGTGTAATGAATTATAGAAATTCTTTAAAAATTTATTTCACAATAATGGCGGCCAATGACAGTTGAAAAAACGGCCGCGTGAGCCGACTAAGAGGAGATTTGATGCTAAGCCATTATGTGGCCACTATGCTGCGATATTTCAATGTTCTTTATGCATTATTTACTGAATGCGCTATTTACTACATAAATCACGCGTTTTTATTTAGTAAACGACACTATAAATAATTTTAAAAGTCCAATGAAAAATGTGCGTGACACTCACTTAGCTTCCCGTCAAAAAACCTCTACTTTTTCAAATTACGAGAAATGATCTAAGAGTGAGCTGTCAATAGTGTCAAGATTCAGTTGGAATGACAATAAACTTTTCAATGTCATATGGTTACCGATTCGCACTGTTGTTTTAGTTAACATTTGTTCAGTTCCAAGTAAAGACGAAAGCATCTCAAGCTACAATAATCCCTCATTAGATTTTCAGGTTGATTGGGGATTCAAGGACTATTTGACAGTTTCGGTTAGCTTGACCTGCTGTCGTCCGTACAATAAATTAACTTTGCCGACTTCGAAATAGAAAATATTGCTTTTCAACGGCAATTTTTCACATTGTCTAAGTATATGATGGATACTTAACTAAAACAATTTTGTCAACTAGCAGAAAAGACGGGAAAACTACTGACAAAAAAAAAGTTAAAATTAAATATCACTTAACAAAATTTATGTTGATAAAGTGTATCTTGACAATAGGTTTTGTCAATTGTTTGAATCTATATCTATACTTAATATATAAAGCTGAAGAGTTTGTTTGTTTGTTTGAACGCTCTAATCTCAGGAACTAATGGTCCGATTTGAAAGATTCTTTTTGCGTTGGATAGGCCATTATTCCAGAAAGGCTTTAGGCTATATGACATCACGCTGTGACCAATAGGAGCGGAGCATAACTAACTCCACGCGAACGAAGTCGCTGGCGGCCGCTAGTAAGTATTTAATATTTAAGGACATCACTGTACCTAATTGCGATACACTATCGATCAAAAAATGAAGGATTTTGCTAATCCGTTGCCTAACATGTTTAAGGAAAAATTTGCTTAGTAATATAAACAACACAATGAATTCTATTCTGTTAGTGTGTTATGGAATCACTCAGTTGTAAGTATCTACTTACAGATACATTTTACACCTTTACAATATCTTACAATTGGTACGGACCGAAGAATTCCTAAAAAAAACTTTTCTCGGTGGTAGGTCATAATATCGGCCGCCGGCAAAAGTTACCACCCATCAGACAAAGTCTTGCCGCCAAGCGATTCGTCGTGTTCCGGCATGATGTCTGGTAAAGCCGTACGGAGGACGCGTCTGAGCAATTGTGTTGCGATGTGTGCCGGGTACGATGCACCAAATGTTAGTGTCGAGAGTTTGGTCGTGGAGAGTCTTGAGATCAGTCTCCCTCTGGCGCAGCATCGTTGGTCGTGCTGCTGGGTTTAACATTGCATCACCTCGATCAACTGCCGTCTTCTTTCCTATTAACTAAGTGTTTTTAAGTGAATAGGCTTAATTAACTAGCGCCCTTTACCATCAACGATTGCATTACTGCTTACCATCAGGCGGGATTGCAGTCAAGCACTAGTTTATAATGATTAAAAAAATAAAATAAAAAAATTTAATAATACGAGTACCCGGAATGATTTCTAAGATTCAATGACACCTTGTTATGCCTGGTAACACTTATCATAGGTTAGAAGGGCATTTTCTTGGGTCCCAAGGTGGCGCCCGCCATGTCGTGACGTCATATTTGGAGCTGTCAAACCGCGGCATGTGGGAAACAACGAACGTGTGTAAGTGAGTGATCGAGGGTTATGTCACAGTACATTTGGGAACAGTAACACAAGTTAACAAAATTGGAATGTTTGGATTTTCTGTGCCAATGATATGGAATTAGTTTTGTTAGTATAAGAATCCTTTTTATTAGATATAATTATGGTGATGGGTTGGTGGTGGTGGTATCTTTGGATTCAGTGGAGAGACTCAGACTTAACTCGAAACGGTCTCCAAAGCCTGGAGCACAGGCGTAGAGTAGCCAGCCTTTCGGTCTTCTTTATGTTGCATTCTGGTGAGTGTGAAAGGGAATTGCATGATTTAATTCCCCCATCTCCGTTCCACCAACGGACGACCCGTCGTACGGCGAGTTTCCATCCTTACGTTGTTGACACCACTGCGACCCGGACGAAGCGTTTCGCTTCCTCTTTTATACCGCGTACATCGAGGGACTGGAACAATTTGCCGGCGACGGTGTTTCCGTCACATTACAATTTGAGTGTCTTCAAGGCTAGAGTGAATAGGCTCTTAATAAACTAGCGCGCTTTACCATCAATGATCGCATCCCTGCTTACCATAAGGCGGGATTGCAGTCAGGCGCTAGTTTATAACTTATAAAAAAAAAAAAAATAAGAAAGAAAGAAAATACATTTATTCAGCTCAGAATTAATGATCTAAAATAAACATAGCTAGGTCCATCAGGTGGCAACAAATAAAAAGTAAAAACCCTGATGCAAAAAATAACAGTAAAGTGTCTATAACTAACTTCTTATACTAGATACTAAATTAAATTACTAATTAACTAATTATACAGATAAATACTAAAACAAACAACACAGGAGTTGATTTAGTTGTCCGCATTGATATCATCCAGAAATGTGCCCAGAAGACTGGCAGCATTGCCACGTTGAATGGCAAAGCTAATATTTGGCCAAAGAATGACTCCTATACTTAATATTTATTTTAATTTGTCTTTGAATTTGATGTTTTTTGAAAAAAAAGCAAATCGAATTACTTCTATAAAAGCCTCTTTTTGGTTTTGGATGGGAAATCATCAAATGAATTCTCCCGCTCCGGGCCTCTCAGATTTTTATCCATCCATGTTACCCATCCGTGTTACTTCACTTGCCTGTGCGCCAGGGCCACGGTTTCTTTTTTAACCAACCCGGAGGACCCAAGGGGGATCGGTCTTCGTGGACCCCATCACGAGAATTGTATAGCCTGCAGTTAGTTGTTCCGGCCCCCTAATCGGCCAACACATTTTTGTCAAATGATTGCGACTAGTTGACATCAATTGGAATCGTTCGGACCGCCCATTGGTCCGTTCGGTCCAACTGATCCCAACTGTCTGGCTGTTGTGTATGTGAGTTTAAATATTTATAAACGCACCCACGACAAATGGAAGATTTTATTTATTAAAATAAGAGGGTATTTATTACTTTTATTAAGTAATTACATCTATGCACTTTGGTCAAAAAATCTACTAATCCATACTAATATTATAAATGCGAAAGTAACTCTGTCTGTCTGTCTGTTACGCTTTCACGCTTAAACCTCTCAACCGATTTTGATGAAATTTGGCACAGACAATCTTTAGATCCAGAGAAAGAACATGGCTACATTTTATCCCGGAAAAATTTGATGTTTCCGAGGGAAATCTAAAAAGCGTGATATAACCGAACTCCACGCGGGCGAAGCCGCGGGCGGAAAGCTAGTAAGTAATAATAATGTTAACGCAAAAGTTTCTGAGTCTGGATTGATGTTTGTTACTTTTCAAGAAAAATCTTCTGCAAGGATTTGGATGAATTCTCACGGCATCGAAACTTATTCGGGTAAACCGCGGGGCGCTACTATTATTATAATACTAGCTTTCCGCCCGCGGCTTCGCCCGCGTGGAGTTCGGTTATATCGCGCTTTTTAGATTTCCCTCGGGAACATCATTGTTTTTTCCGGGATAAAAGGTAGCCTATGTTCTTTCTCAGGGTGTAAAGATGGTCTGTGCCAAATTTCATCAAAATCGGTTGCGAGGTTTAAGCGGGAAAGCGTAACAGACAGACAGAGTTACTTTTGCATTTATAATATTAGTATGGATTATACATCTAAATGAATTATTTTTGCAAGCAATGCATTGTAGATAACCTCGCATGACTTTTTTTGTAAGTATACAGCGGAAAGTAATTTCTCTTATTTCCACAGAAATGTACTCTATTATTTAAAAGTAAAAATTAAAAATGTTCAAAACTCCAATCCTCATTAACTTTAACTCCAATCATCTTCCGAACTGCGATTACTGCTCTACTGCCACAGCACCAGACAGTGACTCTGCAGTCTGCGCCGGCGCCGCCCGACCGACGTCATTACGAAGGAGACCAGACGACAGTAATAGCGGACCACAAGGAATTCAACTTATTTTGAAGAACCAGTAAATATGATACAAATTGGTACAATACTACATCGGTTTAGGCAGTTAATTAGAGATAAACAAAAAAAAAAAAAAAACTCCTGAGTCTTAGTCCGCTATTTTATCATTCCAACAATATTCCATTTTCATAGTGCTAAAAGTTCGTCATCATCAACATCATTTCAGCGTTAATCCCAGTCGCATCCGAAGCTTTTTCAGCTGTTGGAGTCTGGGGTCCGCTTTACGAGTCTAACTGCTGATTTTGGCTAAACTTCATTATTATTCCGTGAAGCGACTGCCGTCTGGCCTCCACAACCCGAAGGCGATATCGAAGCATTGCAGTTAGACCAATTGTTGGAATTTTGAGGGCTAAAAGTTCGTAACCTGCTAAATTCATAATGTTCGATCAATTACCTGTCAGTAGTCTGGTAATGGAATGGATATAGAATAAAATTTCTGTATTGCCGTTATTATACAACCTGTTAGTAGACATGATTTTCTAAAAACTACTATTCAATTTGAAAATTTATTAATATGGAGTGGAGTGCTAAGCTTTTACTAAAGGCGACTCGTATGAAATTAATTAATTTATAAGCAAAACTTTTCAAGGTTGAAAAAATGCTTTTTTTATAGTTATAAACCAGTGCTGGACCGCAATTCCGCCTGATGGTAAGCAGTGATGCAATCATTGATGGTAAAGCGTGCTAGTTTATCAACAGCCTATTCACTCTAGCCTTGAAGACACTTAAATTGTAGTCAAATTGTGCTTGTTACAAGTAGACCTAAGTGAACTGAAGTGTGTGTAAATACTTTTACTTATAAACCAAGGAGTTTTAATAAACGTTTCTTAAAATTAATAGACGGGATAAAAAAATTGTTGGTTATGCAGTTAGCTAACTTAAAGCAGCGCTTTCTATATTAGGTACATTAATAGATTTCTCTCGGTGGTAGGCCATAACATCGGCTGCCGGCAGAAGTTACCACCCACCAGACAAAGTCTTGCCGCCAGTGATTTGTCGTGTTCCGGCATGATGTCTAGTGAAGCCGTACGGAGGACGGGTCTGAACAGTTGTGTTGCGATGTGTGGCGAGCATGATGCGCCAAATGTTGTTGTGTCAGGAGTTTGGTCGTGGAGAGTCTCCAGATCAATCTCCCTCTAGCGCAGCATCGTTTGGTCGTGTTGGTCTTGGGTTTAACATTGCATCACCTCGTTCAACTGCCGTCATCCTTCCTATTCCTAAGTTTTTTAAGTGAATAGGCTTAATAAACTAGTGCGCTTTACCATCAACAATTGTATCACTGCTTACCATCAGGCGGGATTGCAGTCAAGCACTAGTTTATAATTATTAAAAAAAAGAGATGTTTGTAGTGAGAAATAATTTTTGTAACATGATTGACATAATCTGTCAGTACAGAAAAAACTACGGTCCAACAAAGAGTATGTACGTACATTATGTGAACATTTATAAATTAAAGATTATTTAAGAAAAAAAAAAAATTATGTTCTCTCCTACATTATAATTGCTTCTAGTTTTAGTAGAGCGGGGTATTCTAACACAGTTATCTGTATTACTTAAAAGGAGGCCTCTATTATAAGCATCTAGTCTAATATATAAAATTCTTCCGTCACAGTGTTTGTCTTAGAACCCCCTCAATGTCCTAAAGCGGCTGATACGATTTTAATGAAATTTCGTATATACGAAATAATATTCGTTACAAAATATTTGTTAGGTCTGAGAATAAGTTTCATCATTTTTAATTTCATAAGTAATTTCTCTAAAATAAATAATCGTATTAATACTACGCGGGGGAAACCGCGGGGGCTTTCAATCATCCAATTTACAATCAATATCTAAATCATTTTTAAAGATATTGCTGATGCATTGTTTTGTATGTTCAAAAAACCTATCAGCTCAATAACATAAATAACGCAATGAATGTTGTTGAACTGTCAAAATGTGTTAGTGTGTTGCGTAATTACATTACCCCCTTGGTATTTATCATAGTTTACTTTACTCGGAATGGCATGTATACATATTATGTATATACCTACATAGATACAAATCTGAGACGAGATATCTTCACTTCCACGTAAAAGTCAGTCCCACGCTGGGCCAGCATTTGGACTGGCAACGCGAATATCGACAGATCTGATCTTATCGACGCTTGCGCACACTGACTGACAGCATTTTAATTAGCGCCGAGATTTTCAACGATCGAGTAGAAATGGAAGCAAAAGGTTACAGAATCAAGATTAATTTGCCAAATCTCCTAATTAACTTGGGATGTAAAGGCAATAGAAATTCTGGAGAACAGGAAACTTTTTTAGCCGTAGAAAAAAAAAATGCGCTGATGTGAAAATTAAAATCATTAAAAAATATAGAATATACAAATAGTAAAAAAACAAAAAAGGAACCCTGTACCGGGTTACGCTCATGCGAATTCAATGTTTTTTCCTCATCCAACAAAATTGCTCAACGCGGCTTAAGAAGTCATCATCATCATTATCTCAGCGTTAATCCCAGTCGCATCCGAAGCTTTTCAGCTTTGGAGTCTGGGCTCCGCTTTACCAGTCTAACTGGTGATTTTGGCTAAACTTCGATATTTTTACTGAAGCGACTACTGTCTGACCTCCACAATCCGAAGGCGATATCGAAGCATTGCAGTTAGACCAATTGATGGATTTTTGAGGGCTCCAACAACCCATAACGACTGCCATTAGATGTTCGTTTGGCAACCGGGACAAACGGTTTAACGTGCTCTCCGAGGCACGACCAGACCAGTGCAAATATTCATATCCCCCGCCTCCTTGTGCAGCGGCCGGTTTCGCTACCGCTACGCCACAAAGGTTGTCAACACGGCTTAAGAAGTAAGGTAAATAGGACATTAAGGGATTTGGTTCTCTAGAAACCATCTTTCAGCATAAGAGGTAATATAGCAGATGTTCACTTAGTGCTATAGACTAGCTCACCGGCTGGTGGCGGCTGAATTTTGGTTACTTGATGTTGTTCAAACCAGGGTTATGGAGAGAGAGAAAAAGTATAATGACGAGTGAATGGAAAACTTCTTGAGTTTGGATCGTTCTCCATTCCTTAATGCTGATTGGATGCTCTGCTAAGCAATGAGGTAGAAGGGAAAAAATGCGAGAATATTAGAATATGCTTGCTTACCTATTGATGTGTTTAATTGTGATGTGCATTTACAGCTAGGTTAGTCAAGACAAAAACCAAATTTCTCATACCAAGCAGAAACAACCAGTAAATAACCGTCGTGTTCCGGCATGATGTCTGGTGAAGCGGCAGGGAGGACGGGTCTGAGCAGTCGTGTTGCGATGTGTGCCGGGTACGATGCGCCAAATGTTGTTGTGTCGGGAGATCGTGGAGGGTCTCCACATCAGTCTCCCTCTGGCGCAGCATCGTTGGTCATGTTATTGGGTCTAACATTGCACCACCTCGCTCAACTGCCGTCTTCCTTCCTATTCACTAAGGTTTTTTAAGTGAATGGGCTTAATAAAAAACTAGCGCGCTTTACCATCAACGATTGCATCACTGCTTACGATCAGGCGGGATTGCAGTCAAGCGCTAGTTTATAATCATTAACAAAATAAAATTAATAAAATAACGCCTGTTGCCCTTCTACAATTCAATTAAGTTGTAATAAAAATCGCTGTCATCCATTATTAATTGTGGGATATATATTTTAAGGACTGTATGAAAAGGCCGCTGGTAGGGATTATTATCTATTGTCAACTCAAGTGAAAAACAAAAGCTTATAAAAAAACATAGATAATAAAAAACACACCAGTAGTAAAAGACGAAGAAGGTGCGTCAAGCACATGCTCCCCCTTTTAAACTAAAGGAACAACTTTCTTTACGGGCCGACGGAGCACGCCTGCCTGAGTGGCTATATCAACCACCCGTAGCACGCCATCTTTGCCTGGGTAGGTGGCAACTATACGTCCCTTGGGCCAGGACCCTCGCGGCAACGTTCCGTCGGCGATTACCACTAGGTCTCCGAGGGTGATTGCAGGAGGCTATCCAGTTATCCTCCTGGGTGACAGGGTTGGCAGGTATTCCAAAACCCATCTTGTCCAAAATCGGTCGGCCATGCGTACTGCCCGCTTCCATCCCGATCTGCTGCAGTCATCTCTGTCATTTAGTACTGCTGGGATAGGCCGTCCGGAGGAGCTTCCTAAGATGAAGTGTGATGGCGTGAGTGCTTCCGGATATTCTGGATCACATGATATATGCGTTAAAGGGCGTGAATTCACCAAAGCTTCGACTTCGCAGAGAAGTGTGGAGAATACTTCCTCTGTCGGCGTACGTACATTAGCCCCCAAGGTTACTTTTAAGGCTGTCTTGACTGACCTGATTAATCTTTCCCACGAACCTCCCATAAAAGGAGCCGATGGGGGAATAAACTTCCATTTTATCATCTCATTAGCAGCAAAGTCAGGTACAGCTTGAGCGTAAAGCGTTTTTAATTCTCTGTTAGCGCCAACGAAAGACGTGCCATTGTCGGAGTTAGGGCTTCCATTACGTAATTACGTAATTACGCAATTACGTAATTACGGACTCATTTTAAAGTATTTTCGATTCCGTAACTGAAAATTTCAATTCCGTACTTACGTAATTATTGGTATCATAACTCAGTTAAAATAGTCAACCAATAAAAAAATCAATCTACTACGTATCATATATCATTTGATGCAGCAACACTATACGATATATCTACATCGAAACTATACAAATAGGGAATTCCCCGCAGTTTATATTTTTATCGTTTGTTAAATCTTAAAAAAAAAAAAATCTAAGATGTACAGAATAGAGTTCAAAATATGTTAACTTGGCGAGTCGCGGTCGGTAGATCCGGGGAGTCCCTGGCGAAAAGTCCCTACGACTACGGGGAACTACTATGCACTTTACTTTCTTAACTAAAATGAAAGTGTAGTTTCATTGCTAAATTGTCGGTTCATCGGTTCGGTTGTTCAGTTCACAACTTCACATCGCTGGACCTTCGACACAGTTGACACTTGATCAGATAACTTAATTAAAAGCTGGTGGTAAATGCGCGAAAATATTAACAATTTGGAGCAGTTAATTGTATCTTTATCGTGGGTGACTTTGAATGTGTGGATTATCTCTTGAAAGATGTAAGTACCTAGATCAAAGTTTTAATCAGTAAAAACCCCGTGGAGCATGCATAGTTCATACAAAATAATTTATTATTATACAAACATTTTTTTTTTAATTATGGTGTGCAATAAAGGAATAAATACAGACATAATTTTCTTTAAGTGTATTTTTATTCCGATTTGATTTTAGAACATCTAAATTCCCAAATATAATATAATAAAATAAAAAAATATTAAGATATTTATCATAAATTTGAAATTATATAGCTCATCTCTAAATCAGGAATTAATGAACTAAGCATGCTGTATCGTTTGGCTACGAAATTTGTAATAGGTTTGACGACACGGTTTGAGTAATGGTTGAGCGATCGACTACTACGCAGCATATCGCGGGTTCGATCCCCGCAGGCCGCACGGACGGAACAAATATTTGTAAAATCTGCAAGTAGTTGTTCCGGGTGTTTGTGTTTGAGAGACCAGGAAGAAATTTAGGAATTTCTTCCGGTCCTAACAAACACAAACACCAACGTGCGGCGTAAAGTTTTATTAAAAAAAAAAAGAAGTGTGTTTACATTTTATAATGAGTTGGCCACTAGGTTTTACCAATATCGTTATTATTAACCTAACTTCTTTTTATTTTATTTTTCAGGTCTTCTTCAAATAAGACTGTATACAAGGAGTTTTTGAACAAACGCACACAAAGTTCTATCTGGGAACATTTCTTGAGAGCTGATAATGGACAGAGTGTTGAATGTAAGCATTGCAAAAAAATTTTGAAAACTCCAGGTGGCGCAACTGGAGCTTTACATACTCACATGCGTGCCAAGCATATCGGAGAGATGCCGCAAGTGCAGGACTCGCAAAGGCCGAGTACATCAACGTCTAGTAGTGGTCTAATTCAAACACGAAAACGTACAAATGAACCTTCACAAAAGAAAATTAAACTCACTGATTATTTTTCAAATATGGAGGTTCGAGTGACGAGAATGGCAGCATTAGATGGGATAACATTGAGCACATTTTGTACTTCAGAAGATCTAAGATATCTTTTTAAGAACTCTGGCTACGACATACCGAAATCTTCTACGACTATAACAAAGATAATTCTAGATCAAAGTGATAACACAAAAAACCAATTGAAAAAACAATTGAAAATTATGAAGTCTGAAAATAAAAGATTTACAATTACGTTTGATGAGTGGACGTCTACCCGAAATAAAAGGTATATGAATATAAATATCCACAATAAAGACTTCGATATGGCCAAATATAAAAATTTGGGACTTGTACGGATATATGGATCAATGCCAGCTGAAGTAGGCACTCAATTATTACAGCAGCATTTGAGTGAATTCGGTTTAAATCTGGAAGACGACATTATTGCTTTCACAACAGATGGAGCAAGTGTAATGGTCAAAATGGGTAGAAATTTTGAGGGCCACCACCAATTGTGTTTGGCTCATGGGATACAACTAGCAGTCCTGGAAGTTTTATATAAAACACAAAAATCTTCAAAACCTGAAGTGGAGGAGGATGTCTCAAATACTGGCGCTGAAGAAGAAGAAGAAATTGAAGAAGATGAAGATGCGTTTATTTTAGAATCGACCAGAGTTCCAGAATCGGAGTTTTTATACAAAGACACTATAAAAAAATTAAGAGATCTAATAAAATCTTTTAAAAACTCTCCTTTGAAAAACGACTTGTTGCAAAAGTACGTTTTAGAAGAATATGGTAAAAATGTTGACCTAATACTAGACTGTAAAACGAGGTGGAACAGCTTATCAGATATGGTAGGCCGATTTCTCAAATTAAAATCATGCGTTTTTAAGGCGTTATTAGATTTGAAATTGAAATCAAATGTAAAATTTACAGATGAAGAGATCCAAGACCTTCACGAAATTCATTACAGCTTGGACGTAATAAAAACTACAGTTTTGTCATTATGTCACCGTGATTCAAACTTATTGACGGCCGACGCTGCGCTTCGATTTATGCTCGAGAAACTTGATCTTCAGTCAAACGATCTCAGTGCAAAACTAGCCACAACTCTTAGAAAAAGAATAAAGGAAAGGCGAACAAATGTATTCGGTGTTTTGCAATATTTGCATAACAATGAGGAATTTTTTAAAACTGCTGCCACAGAATATTTCACAAAACCATCGTCGGATGAGATACGAATGTATATTGTGGCACTGTTGGAACGGTTTAAATATAATTCTACACAAAAATGTGTAAGTTCACAGCCAAAACCTAGTACATCGGACGCAATTGCCACCAGTGACGATGATGATGAGGAGTTGACAATCGCACAACAGTTAGAGAAGAAAATAAACAAAGTGACTGTGAATAAACCAATTACAACAGTAAACACAGATCTCGATTCCATTATTAGGGTAGAAATGTGCATTTACGACAGCGCTGGCGGCGGTCGCGAAGTTTTTTTGACTGCAGCGTATAACTATTTGCTTTCAATAACGCCTACAAGTGTTGAAGCTGAGCGAGCCTTTTCATCTGCCGGATATTTTTGTAATAAACTTAGAAGTTCCCTGGGTGACAAAACTTTAAATGCCTTGTCATTTATGAGGTCATATTTTCAAGAAAAGAGATTATATTCGGGAGGAAAAAAATGATTTGACTAAACTGATTAAAACTACAATGCTAAGTTCTTAAATAAATATTTTTTTTTATTAATTATTGTGTTTATTTTGATAAACCCTTGAATTTGAGATAGTAAAAGATAATTGTAAATTGTAACTACAATATTTACAAAAATTCATAGTCGATTAGGGAAAAATTACGTAATTACGTAATTACGGAATTGAAGAAAAAAGTTGCGTAATTAGTTACGTAATTGATATTTCCGTAATTTTGGAAGCCCTAGTCGGAGTGGATTTCAGTTGGAGTACCACGACGAGCTATAAATCTTCCAAAAGCCATTATCGCAGCATCGGATGATAGTGAGCGTACGATTTCAAGGTGGATAGCTCGAACGGTTAAGCAGGTATACAATGCCACCCACAGTTTTTCAGATCTTCGTCCGACGGTCACGGTTGTGGGACCGAAGTAATCTAAGCCCACGAACGAAAAGGGTCTGCAGTGATGGGCTAGCCTGGCAGCTGGGAGATTTCCCATGGGCGGTTGGTAGGTGATACTTCGACGAATTTTACAAAATTGACAGTTAAAGGCTACTGTTCTTACAGTGTTTCTGAGGCTCAAAATCCAAAATCTCTGGCGAAGCTCGTTCACAACCAATTCGGTGTTTGCGTGGGCCGACCGTTGATGGTAGTTGAGGACGAGGAGTCGGACAGTAGGATGTTTACCATCGAGCAGGGCTGGCTTTTTCACCTCTTCGTTAACGTCGACGGCTTCAACAATTCTAGTTGACAGACGCAGAACTTTCTCATTATCAAGCGTAGCCGGTAATTTAGCCAATCTACTATGACTTGATACGGGTAGTTGATTTCGAATGGAGTTGATCTCCTCAGAAAAAGAATCTAACTGACTTTGACGTAGAACGTGCGTTGTCGCTAACTGTAAATCATCGAAGATTAGCATCGTGGGCAGAAGGCCGTGATTATGTTTAACGTTTGGAGTTGGTGTTGATTCTAAATGAAACGTGAAAATGAGATTGGGAACTTTATGGCTGAAATTAACATGGATACCTTTCTTTCGTAGTGAATGTAGTCGCAGCAATGATAGATATTTATGAGCGTATGCTGTGGCTCTGATTAAGCGAGACCACGAACTGAAACGTCGTGAATCCGCTGAGAGTGGTTGATCGAATGTTTGGTTAATGATGATATGAGTTGCAACCTCATGAATTGATCTCATGGTCTGAGTTTCGAGTACGGTTGTGTTATGAGAAGTACCAGGTGCGATAATAGGCCATTCAGATTCTGGAGCTAGTAAAAAATCAGGCCCCTTGAACCAATGAGATTCTGGTGTGATTGGACCACGACCTAGACGGGTCGCATCATCAGCAGGGTTAAGACCGGTTGGGATCCACCGCCACTCTTTCACTTCTGTGAGTTCTATTATCTCACCCACTCGATGAAAAACGAAAGGCTTATATGTGCGTGCGTCATTCCTAAGCCAACCCAAAACGTTCATTGAATCGGACCAAAATATACGTCTAGAAATATTTAATTTAACTGCATCTACAATGGACGTACCTAGTCTAGCAGCTATTAGTGCAGCTTGTAGCTCTAACCTAGGGATACTAGATGGTTTTAGAGGAGTTACGCGTGATTTGCTACAAATCAATGCGAGCTGAATGTCTCCGTTTGAAAAGAGGAAGCGGCAGTACGCTACAGCTGCGTACGCTTGCGCACTGGCGTCTGCAAAGACATGCAGTTCGGCTTGACTGGGTTCCATTCTGCATGGATTGTAGCAGCGTGGAATTTTTAATTGTGATGTTGAAATGAGATCTTGGAACCAGTTGGTCCAGGATTTGGTTTCAGATGAAGGGAGTTCGGTATCCCAATCTAAATTCATTCGCCATGCATTTTGAAATAAAATTCTACCACGGATAACAACGGGAGCGAGGATACCCAGTGGATCGAAAATACGCATAATTAAAGAAAGTACTATCCGCTTGGTAAGCAGTTGAGGCAGAAATTCTTCTCCGATTTTGGTCGGAGTGTTAAAACTTAATAAGTCAGTCGATGGATGCCAGTATAGTCCCAATGCTCTGACACAAGGTGTGGAAGGTGGAAAATTCGCGAGATTAACATGAGCCGCCACTGTTTCCGATATAAGGTCTCTTGGTAAAAGTTTCAGTGCTAGTGGGTCATTCGATACCCATTCGCGCATTTCAAGACCCGCACGAGCATGGACATGTACTATATCGGCAGCTAACTGAGCTGCTACATCACTGGAGGTCACAGATCCAATAAAATCATCCATATAGGTGTCATGAATGAGAGCGTGTACTGCTTGTGGAAATTGATTCTTGACTTCCAGTGCATTTATATTTTTCAAATAAGAAGCTGTGCATGTGCTGGAGCTATATGCAAGCTCCAAAAATCATTGAAGACATCCTAAAGGTCTGAATTAAATCGTAAGAACTGTCTCGCCATAAAAATCTTTGCGCATCGCGGTCCTGTTCCCTAATTTTAAATCTAGGAAACATTTCCTTGATGTCAGCTGTCATTGCTACCTTTCCCTCTCTAAAACGAAGTAAAATATCATAAAGAGATTGTAATAAATCCGGCCCTGTTAATAAAAGAGAATTTAGACTAACCCCTTTTATCTTTGCAGCGGCGTCGTGAACGAGGCGCAATTTTGCCGGCTTATTAGGATTTACCACACCAAAATGAGGCAAATACCAACAAATTGAATCAATAGGATGTGCAGTGTGACATTTTTCTGCGTAATCCTTATTTACCATGTCGTGGATATTTGCTTTGTAGCGCTCAGCATACACTGGGTCGCTAATCATCTTCTTTTCTAGGTTAAGAAATCGCGATAATGCGAGCGGGTAACTATTAGGTACAATAGGGTTGTCTGATTTCCATAGCAAACCTACTTCGAACCTACCACACGGAAGACGACTGGCGGTACGCTCCAGGATATGGATAGCGCGCTCGTCATCTGCACTACGTGGCTCCTTTTTAGAAATACCAATAGAGTCAAGCTTGTATTGGTCCTTTAACAAAGTTTCAATTGATTGGCTTTGTAAAAATTCAACGGGTTCATCAAAGTGCATATGATTGACGAACACAACTGGTTTTGTCCTACTGGAACAAAATCCGAACAGAACCCATCCTAAGTGAGTTTTAATGGCCGCAGGTTGAGCGTCGGAACCTTTACGTACGGCTAGGGGTAAGGTCAGATGCCAGTTGTCAATCCCTATTACAATTTTAGGCTGGACGTTGTCGTAACAAAGAATGGATTTTAAATCAGAAAGATAAGGATAGGCATTGACATCTTGAGGACAAACTGACTGTTTAGCTAGCTGAAGAGATTTTATAGATCGTGCCTGACAGACTCGGTGCGTCTTGTGGGTGTGGTGACCCTGGATGTCGAAGTCTACATATTCAACTCGTACATTCTTTGACAATCCACTAACACATTTTAACTGGGACTCCACTGTTGGACCCTTTGCACCTATCAGTCTTGCCAGTTCAGAGTCAATAAACGTGGCGGTAGCGCCATCGTCTAGGAGAGCGTAAGTATCAGCGCTACCAGCCGGGCCTGAAACTGTAACCGGGAGAATCTTAAGCACGGGTCGAGATGATTCTAGATTTTTAGACTGCGTAGTTGAGTTGCTAGCATGGGCAATAAAATCTGTTACCTCATTTGTATTATTACTGGCTTCCTCAGCTTGCTCAGATATTGATGAGGTCGCCTCGTGTTGGTCGTCCTCATTTTCTACAATATAGGCGATATGCAACAACTTATGATGCGCGGAGTTGCATTTTTTAATATTACAAATATCTTTGTCAATTCTACAATTTTTATAATTATGAGCTCCTTTGACATTTATGGCATAGTTTTTTATCTTTGACAAACTGCCATCGGTCAGTAACTGTCAATGATTTGAAAGAATCACAAAGACATAAGTCATGATTTTTACTGCAAAAATAACAAAATTTTGTTGCAGATGAAATTGAATTATTTTTATGAATTTTAGAGGTAGAAGGAAGCGAAATTATAGTATTGTCGGTGGTACCATCATATTGTGCTGCGTGAACTTTGTCGGTTTTCCTGACAAGGCTCAATGGCTCATTAATTAGACCAAATCGGAGCTGAAGGTCTACTTCACGTGCGAAAAATCGAGCTAGTAGCTGCAGCTTACTGTTCCCGCTCGTTGTGGGGAAATGAATGTATGCGTAGTCTTGCCATCGTGTTCGTAACAGAAGTGGAAGCTTACTTAAAACAGTTTGGTAGATATCAGGTGAATCTAGATATGATTTTTCATTTAAAAGTCGCAATACTTCCACCGAGTTACGGACGCGATAGGCAAACTTGTGCAAATCTTCCCCTTCAGAGTTGTTAATTTTTGGAAGGGCACGAAGGGCTGCAACCTCTTTTAGTATTATGTTCAGGTTTCCCGAATCTAATTGCTAAGGCTTCCATCACCTCGGAAGGGTCCCGCGCTGAGACTAACAGTACAGAGACCGCTTCCCGAGCTGCTCCTTTTAGCGCTAAATTGATGCGCGTTAGGTTATCTGACGCCGAATACATTACCTTTGTGTCTTCGTACGTTCTATTTAGTATTAACCAATCCATGGCTTTTCCATCAAAAGATGGTAGACGTCCGTCCCCAAATTTGGGTCTGGATGAATTATTATTTGACAGTGATGCTATCGCTTGAGCTAATTGAGCTATTTCTGTGGAAGGTAGTATTATATTATTAGAGGAACATGTAGGGTGTTTTAGGTTACTAGGGACTGACGGGTTAGAAGTATTATTGGCTATTGAGATACAGCTGTTATTAGGTACCTCTACTGGAGATACCGAGGCAACCGTAGAACGCTGTGTGAAATGGACACTTGGTCTATTGACAGACAGATCTGTTAAAATATTAACGTTCTGTGGCTCCTTTGTTATTTCTGTATCTGGTATAGCTACGTTTACGCAATCATTTACCCATTTTTGTATATCCCCGTGGGAAACATGACTTGAGCGACGACTTCTATCACTACACATGTTACCCGTTTCTTCCAAAGCAGCAATTTCTGCCTGCTTACGTAGCTCTAAGGCAGCGCGCTCATGTTCGAAAGTTATACGTTCACGGTCACGCTCGCGCTCCGCTGTAGCTCGCTCTAGCATTACAATTTTTTGAGCGTAGTCCGCTTCAATGAAAAGAGTACGGCTCCTTACCGTACCAGATCCTGAAACAGAGCTGCTTCCGCAGCTGGGTAAACCAGCTGGTTTTTGAACCGTAGATGCGGTTTCGTTTTTGTTTCCAAAATTTTTGGAAATGGTTTGAGTCGCACTCGCGGCTTTCATTTTAGCGGCACTTGACCGCGTCCCTACCATTGCTTTAAACGGGAGAAGGACCACTATATTAATTGTGGGATATATATTTTAAGGACTGTATGAAAAGGCCGCTGGTAGCGATTATTATCTATTGTCAACTCAAGTGAAAAACAAAAGCTTATAAAAAAAAACATAGATAATAAAAAACACACCAGTAGTAAAAGACGAAGAAGGTGCG
This sequence comes from Sesamia nonagrioides, assembly GCA_017933935.1. NCBI lineage: Eukaryota > Metazoa > Arthropoda > Insecta > Lepidoptera > Noctuidae > Sesamia > Sesamia nonagrioides. The sequence goes on from JADWQK010002376.1 coordinate 96,488, forward strand.
TCAAGCACATCCATTGGGTACGAGTTGATAAGTTCATATGATAGTGGTGCGTGTACCTACAAGTTGTAATGCCTCCGTTTACTACAGTACGACACATCTCGTGTGACGGCACGACATGCTTCATTCAGTTTTCAATTAACAAGTGGCGGTTAGGGTTAGCAAGATGGTGTAGATATAAAAATATTATTCTTACGTTGTTTTTTGGGTGGGAAATTATCTAATGGAAAATGCTTCGTGCAGAGTCCACACGCAGTTCCTAATGCCGGTATATATTCTGGTTATTTTATATCACTGAAACACATCTGTCTTCTTTCTTTTCTTTTCTTTAGAGTGAATACTACTTCAACTCTTCAATGGCCTCTGTGGTTAGATACCACAATTTTGCCAATAACATGTGTAACGAATTATAGAAATTCTTTAAAAAATTATTTCACAATAATGGCGGATATCGCCAATGACAGTTGAAAAAACGGCTGCTTGCGCCGACTAAGAGGAGATTTTATGCTAAGCCATTATGTGGCCACTATGCTGCGATATTTCAATGTTTTTTATGCATTATTTACTGAATGCACTATTTACTACATAAATCACGAACTTTTATTTAGTAAACGACACTATAAATAATTTTAAAAGTCCAATGAAAAATGCGCGTGACACTCATCTTAGCTTCCCGTCAAAATCCCCATGTTATAATCCGAAACTCATCTGTTCGTCTCAGACTTTTATTATGAACTATACTTACATCATATTTTGAATATGACAAAGTCACTACATGACAGATTATACGTCTAATCATCATCGGCCAGTACCGTTCTACAGGAACCAACCTCCAACATTGTCAAAAATGACTTCACCTGCTCTAAGAGGAGCGAAACTTTTACTGATTAAAAATCCAACCGTGTTACTTCACTGCCCCACTATGTGTTTCAAACAACTTACAGAATTAGAATGGGCCTCAAATTCCTTCTGTAAAATCTAGCATTGATGGTACAAAGCTGGGTATTTCTAATATCTACTGATATAAAAGAAAAACTATGAGAATTAGATATGTAATCGTGCGAGTTAAAACGTAATTCTCTTGCCTTTATTCCAATTAATACTTCGGGTCAGCGTAACATGATTATCTTCTCCATTATTCGTGCAGATCACTTGGTGTTCAGCTCTCCAGATCGTCCCAGCTAACTTATTATAATTAGATTTTCGATCTATCTCGATAGGAGCCGGCCCACACTCCACATTTTGATACGCAGGTTTGAAGGAACTTCCATATGCTGAGCGATGGGCACTTCTAAAATCAAACGGCATAAGTCTTGAGTTTTCGTATTTTATTTCTTGTAATTTCAATAACGTTCTCAGTCCATAACTGTAAAAAATATTTCTAATTTCGCTACATTTTTGTCAAATGGCATTTGTTTGTTGGTAAGATGAGACATAGGTAGTTTACCTTTTAAATTACGAGAATTGGTGTTCTGTTTAAAAAGTAATTTTCATAAATAGAATACAGGTTTATTTTGTTCTGTCCCGTTTTAAATTGATAACCCTATTGAGTGGTGCCAACTATACTTGTTTTTATTTCTCACAATATAGGTACTCGTACAAATTTTTGAAAATAATAATTTGAAAACTGGGCAAAGGATAGATAATCCTTATGTCTTCAATCTTAAAGTTGAGAGTGCAAAAACTAACAATTAAGTAACAAATACTTGTTATAAATACTTTTACCTACAAACCAAGGGGTTTTAATAAACGTTGCTTAAAATAATTAATAGACGGGATACAAATATTTTTGGCTCTATGCAGCTTTTAAATTAAAGCAGCGTTTATAAATAAAAGGTTGTTTAAATACAAAATTATACTTAATTAAAAAAAGAAACACTTCATTTTATATGAGATCTGCAGATTCATTGCGAAACACACTAACAGTAGCTGGTTATTTTTTTGACAGTTCTGCAAGATTCATTGCGCTATTACGTTGTAGCATCGCATCAAAATCTGTTTGGTAATTTAGAAGAACAACGCGGTCCCACAGGTCACACAAACAAACACGTACAAAAGCAACATGAATCTTTAATCCATACTATAAATATTATAAATGCGAAAGTAACTCTGTCTGTCTATCTGTCTGTCTATCTGTTATGCTTTCCTGCTTAAACCTCTCAACCGATTTTGATGAAATTTGGCGCAGACAATATTTAGACCCTGAGAAAGGACATAGGCTACCTTTTATTAAAAAAAATGATATTCCCGAGGGAAATCTAAAAAGCACGATATAACCGAATTCCACGCGGATGAAGCCGCGGGCGGAAAGCTAGTATGTAAATAAAAGATGGCTACATTACCACAGCATGTCTCACGGGCGAGCTTAGTTTCTAATAACGTATCGCTTGATCAGCATTACGAGTACATCGACAGCGTCAGTTGAGACACGCAGAACACGCCCATCTCGATTTGCAGATGACGTGAAAGATCACCATCTCAATGTTCCTGAGTCGAGACTTGATTTAAAATGTCAGTACAAGCCAATAATCAACATTTAGTATATGGAAAACAGTGTGGTGAGTGGACGGTTAGCGCAGTGGTCAAGCTATTGACTGCTGCGCTGCGTGTCGCGGGTTCGATTCCCACAAGGAACAAATTTCTATGTCCTACAAGTAGTTTTTCCGATCTGGATGTTTGTGTGTGTGAGTTTATATGTTTGTAAACGTACCCACGATACAGGAGAAATCCCTAGTGTGGGACAATGTTTTATTAAAAAAAAAAGGAGAATATGTGTTGCAACTGCGCCAAAATTTTCATTGAACATATTTTCACGTTCGCAAGAGAGTGTGTAATTTTTAAACTGTTTTTGATACGGTAATGGTCTTCATTGTGTCTTTAACTGTACAAAAGCGTATTACAATACTCTATCATGTAACAAAGTATCAAATTCTCTATTACAAACTCATTGTCCATAAACTCGTTAAAACCCTCACGCACTGGCAACTTTTGTTAGAATGCATTTTAAAAAGCTACGCACAAAATGCCAACATCATAAAACAATTTCGTTTAAGAAAAAGAACAAACAACTTTTTTGTCGATACATCACTGATCTCAATATGGAAATCGATATAAAAATCGATAGAAAGGGACGGACGTATAGAAATCACGAATCATTGCATCGTGATCTGTTTTTTTCGACGTCTCAATAATAAATTTGGACACAAAATAAATAGTTATATCTCAGCGTGCCGTAATTACGTTGTTAATAAGTACAATGCAGCGATCTGAATCAATCGAGACGTCATTTGCTTGACGTTTCAATCAGCATCGCATTGTTTGTATTGTATGTTTAATATGTATAGATTGTGTTACCGATATACTGGTTTTTTTGTTGGTCCATTGTGAGATGACGGCTTGTTTTTGTTTAAGAGTCGGACGAACGCGGCGGGCGCCCGATGAATCCGTGTCATGTATCGAGACGTCTTTGTAATTTGTTATGAAATATTAGGCCGATAGATTCGAGCGCCTTGATCTGATATTAAAAACTGACGATACGATTTTTGAATTATTATAATGGAACGCGGATTTTTGGCGCGACTTGTGGGATCATCCGTTCGATTCTCTTGTCTATTAGATGATCAATCAAAGGGTTAAAGAAAGATGACTGTAATGAGCATTTGTGAATTTGATTTTGCGGGCACTTTCTTTCAGACGAAATGGATTTGTGTTAATGATTTAAAGCGCTAAGTTGTAGTAGCTCAATCAGTGTTAGAGTTTTACGAATGCTTTGAGTTGATTGATTGTTTTCCTAAGTGTAATGTGGTCCTTTTGTACGTCAATATTAATTGTTTTTTTGAATGTAAGATTGTTTTTCTTTTTTTTAATCTATTATATCGAAGCTCTATGATAATTTTTTTTATTGAGTCTACTCTAACTTAATCAAAATATTGCGTCGAAATATATTATTGTAGTTTAATTTACCTAACTTAATTAGAGTCTATTGCCTACCTATTTGTACCTACATTTATGGCTAAATCGTTATTAGGTTACAGGTAAGCAAATAATCTAAACAAGTTCATATTCTCAATAGAATTTCAATGAAATCTGGTTTATATTTTTACCTATTACAACTTCTTGCCCCTGTTCGTTAATTGATAATATATTATAATATTAGCTATGTAATAATTTATTATGCAATATATCGATTTGAATCTATAAGTCATGTTGTAAGGTTGGCATCACTCGACAGTTCTAGACATTAAAATATTAACGTTAATGCAGCTTTTATCATCCAAACGATTAAAGTAAGAGACAGACGGTTGCAGGCCTTAATGTCTCTGTAAGTTTTTGCACCAAATAAGATACGTCGAAATATTAAAAAGGCACCTGACAAGTCTTTGGGTCAGACGATAAAAAACGCTGACCGTTATGAGTTACAATCTAATGACTCCTTCGATTAATAATAAAAAAAAAGAATTAAAAAGTAAATACGCGCGCTCGCGAGGTGCGTTCCAATTTTAAAGTCGCCACATGTCGGCAGTGACTTGCAGGATTCGGTTCAAAAGCTTTCGACCATCCGTCGCGTCGTCGGGGCGATTATTTTAAAACTAAATAGAATAAAATGGTTTCCTTTCGACAGGTTGAGATGTTGTTTATATTTTATAAGTAATATGATAATAACTACCTAATGGCTCGATAATTCCAAATTTTAAAATTGGAGCCTTTATTTTCATAATTGATGTGCCAAGTGTAGTAACTTTAGATTTTCTATACATACCTATTAATACATATGTAGTCGACAATGGTCCGATTCTCTAATTAATTTCAGTGCACTTATTTTTTCAATTTCATTAAGAAAATGACAGAAGATAAATATTAGTTTAGTACTGTCAAATCAGTCAGTGTCAGTGGTAAATTGACATATTTTTAGTCGCCATGTTTTCACTTAACTTTATACGGTGAGAATTTTAGAGAACCGACCGTTTGTATACAGCTGCATCTGGATTAATTGGGTGCTGATCCAAACATAATGGGAAGGGGCTTGGCTGTTTAAATGAGTTTCGAACAAAATATTAGACAATTCAGCTCACAACTTCACATAGCGTCTCAAATCCAACCTCCCACCATTGAACAAACACATTTAAATATTTCTTTACCTATTCATTATTTATAGATTTCCTAGCTATCGTTAAGCCCATCAGAAGGGTGAGCAGAGCACAAAAACTTGGCTACAACGTTCCAATACAAGCAGTAATTCTGCCATTTGTTTACACTTGTCGTTCAAAGACAAACTGCATGTTATGTATTATTTATTCAATGTTTGTTTTATTTATTGCTGTCGTGTTCCTATTTAGTGTACCGTGAAAGTTTTTAGTACTTGATCGTTCAACAGTTTGCCTGGCTTTTGTTTTTCAATAATTATAAACTAGTGCTTGACTGCAATCCCGCCTGATGGTAAGCAGTGATGCAATCGTTGATGGTAAAGCGCACTAGTTTATTAAGCCTATTCAGTTAAAAATTTAGGAATAGGAAGGATGACGGCAGTTGAGCGAGGTGATGCAATGTTAAACCCAAGACCAACACGACCAAACGATGCTGCGCTAGAGGGAGATTGATCTCGAGACTCTCCACGACCAAACTCTCGACACAGCAACATTTGGCGCATCGTACCCGGTACACATCGCAGCATAACTGATCAGACCCGTCCTCCGTACGGCTTCACCAGACATCATCATCTTTCTCACAAACATTTTTTGTTAATAATAATAAAGTAAATTGACTAACACACCTACTTAGTTCTTAAGTTTTACTAACAATACCTACGAACCTATGTTACTTGAATAAAGACATTATTATTATTTATTTTTTACTTTCAAGGCGTTTTTCCATTCAGCCCTTATATCTTTAAACACTTAATTCATCAACGATTTTTTGATCATCATCACCATCATCTCACAGTCCTGTTCATACCTCAAAATTCATTTGGGCTGTTGAATTATTTTTCTTTACTTAAGACTAATGGCTGTCAAATGTTCCGATTACTCAATTTAATAATTATGAAATATTGCTCTACACTAAAATATTGATCGTGAAGTTTCATATTTCAATATTTTTTTTTTACTACCGTTGCTATTGTCACCAACTTTTAAAACTTATCGATAATAAAATGAACTCCTTGCTTCATTAAACACTACAAAAATATATTAGCCCATTTATTTATTACCCTGGTTTAGACTTACAACACGAGAATATAGGCGGACTAAAACAAAATAATTAGCAAAAATAGAATGTACTTATATAATTTGCATATGTACGTTTTTTATTATAATTTCTCTATTCGCACAACATCTCGTTTGGCAAAGTGTACCTAATGCAAATAGACCATAGAGCTGCCTGTGCGAATGTAAGATCGTTATCGCTCTCTATAATCTATGGTCGATGCAAGTCCGTGTTAATGTTTTTAATTTATGCAAGGAGTTTGAATAATTCACTAAATGTTATGCCACATCCATCGCTATGCTTTATTATTAAATCGATCCGCCCAGCTTCGAACTGTTTTTTTTTTTTTTTATAAATTATAAACCAGTGCTTGATCGCAATCCCGCCTGATGGTAACCAGTGATGCAATCGGTGATGGTAAAGCGCGCTAGCTTATTAAAAGCTTATTCACTCTAGCCTTGAAGATACTTAAATTGTAGTCAGACGGAAACACCGCCGCAAGCAAATTGTTCCAATCCCTTGATGTACGCGGTATAAAGACGAGCCGAAACGCTTTGTTCGTATCGATTAGTTTATTATACAGAGTGGTGCTGACAATACGACAATAAATTAAACATCGTGTACCTCAACACATTCTCAATTTACCCATAAAAAAATCATATAAATATATTAATTAGATTAGTCACAGGAAATCATTTTTTCATTTTTCCCGTTTTCTACATGATGTACATGTTGATAAGGAAGCGCTTACAGGTTAATGACCGCCGCATCCAGCGGTACTAAACTTTAATAATAAATGCGCGAAAAAGCAAGTCGATACACGACCGCGCTGTCGCCCGCTGATCTGAGGTCATTAAACCAATATTTTAAAGGATGTTCTATTCCTTTTGCAATTTTATGCGATTTAGTTTGTTTGAAATTTTCATTTTTTATTTTTGATGCTAGGTTTTTTCTATGGTTTAAGATTTTTCCTATGAACCAGCATAATCTGTGTTTTCATTTATTGTCGTATTGTCAGCACCACTCTGTATGTAGGTTTGATTCTTGGTTGGCGCAGTTGCTGAGCGGTCGACTGCTGTGCTGCGTGACGTGGTTTCGAATCCCTAACAGAACAAATATTTGTATTACCTCCAGGTTCCGGGTCTGGCTGTTTGTGTATGGTATATAGTCGACAGGTGTTCTTTCACTTATCTACATTACAGTTTAGATATTCAAATTAGCGTAGTTATTTTAAAGGGATATGTCTTGTTTGTGTTAAGATATATTTAATTATCGCCTAGTGTTAGCGATCAGAAGTGGTATTTATTAAAGAAACAAGTCAGGACGTTCCAATGTTCGTGTATTATACATTTAATTACATTTACAACCAGAACTTATTAATAAGATAGGAAAACAATAATAATCACTGAGCACACAACAATATGTCAACCAATAGCCAGCAGCTCTTAATTAATATAGAAAATATAGTTCTCACACAGTTTGCACGAAGATGCTACCGTTGAGTGTCCGTTGTCAAAAGAGAGACACGAGCGGGTAGGCAACGCCTTTTATAGTGAGCTTGAGGTGGGGTTGCCAGTCGTCGCTAGCACTAGTGTTACTGTCTCTTAAAGATAATTATTGAAATAAAGTACTAGGAAGAGACATTTAATTCTTCATATAGGTTTGCGTATGGTTGTCATATTATGAAAAAAGTGAATAAACCCATAGGTGCAACTTTTTAGACTGTGGAAAGTTCTAGACTCTTGATAACAGGATGGCCAGCAATCGGTTTGCATTTAAGCGGAAATTGTAGAGTTATTTTCTAAAGAATTAGGGTAGAGTCATCTCACCACCTCTCTCCCAAGTTTTAGTTTTGTATAGTTTAATTATAAACTTGTGCTTAACTGCAATCCCGCCTGATGGTAAGCAGTGATGGAATCGTTGATGGTAAAGCGCGCTAGCTTATTAAGCCTATTCAGTCAAAAAAAACTGAGTGAATAGGAAGGAAGATGGCAGTTGAGCGAGGTGATGCAATTTTAAAACCCAACAATACGATAAACGCCAGAGGAAGATTGATCTGGAGACCCTCTACGCCAAACTCCCGACACAACAACATTTGGCGCATCGTACCCGGCACACATCGCAACACAACTGCTCAGACCCGTCCTCCGTACGGCTTCACCAGACATCATGCCGGAACACGACGAATCGCTTGGCGACAAGACTTTGTCTGGTGGGTGGTAACTTCTGCCGGCAGCCGATGTCATGGCCTACCACCGAGAAAATTGATATGTTAAAAGAATCATCATTATCATCAACTGACTAGATTTTTCCAACTAAATTGGGGTTGGCTTCCAGTCTAACCGGATTCAGCTGAATAGTAGATGAAGTATTTTACATGGAGAGGATTTATTAATTCATTATGGCTGAAATCTTTAAGTTCTGTGCGTGTCGTTGCCATATAAAAAAGGGGTAAAAATAGCATGGAGGTTCCAAGGTACCTACCGTACCTACTATTGCCGGTTACTCTCGTTCTTCTGCGGATCTCCTTTTTTCTGATTTGCAATCCCGCCTGATTGTAAGCAGTGATGCAATCGTTGATGGTAAAGCGCGCTAGCTTATTAAGCCTATTCACTCAAAACAAACTGAGTGAATAGGAAGGAAGATGGCAGTTGAGCGAGGTGATGCAATTTTAAAACCCAACAATACGATAAACGCCAGAGGAAGATTGATCTGGAGACCCTCTACGCCAAACTCCCGACACAACAACATTTGGCGCATCGTACCCGGCACACATCGCAACACAACTGCTCAGACCCGTCCTCCGTACGGCTTCACCAGACATCATGCCGGAACACGACGAATCGCTTGGCGACAAGACTTTGTCTGGTGGGTGGTAACTTCTGCCGGCAGCCGATGTCATGGCCTACCACCGAGAAAATTGATATGTTAAAAGAATCATCATTATCATCAACTGACTAGATTTTTCCAACTAAATTGGGGTTGGCTTCCAGTCTAACCGGATTCAGCTGAATAGTAGATGAAGTATTTTACATGGAGAGGATTTATTAATTCATTATGGCTGAAATCTTTAAGTTCTGTGCGTGTCGTTGCCATATAAAAAAGGGGTAAAAATAGCATGGAGGTTCCAAGGTACCTACCGTACCTACTATTGCCGGTTACTCTCGTTCTTCTGCGGATCTCCTTTTTTCTGATTTGATCGCAATTAAATCCCAAACAAAGCCCTCGACGGGTTCTCGAGTGGCGACCACGCACCGAAAGACGCAGCGTGGGTAAGCCCCTGAGGGGGAGGCCTATGTCCAGCAGTGGACATCTTTCGGCTGAAATGAGGATGAATGGTAATGTTCTATTGCCATTATTGTAAAAAAAAAACTGTTTTTAGTATTTGTTGTTATAGCGGAAACAGTAATATACAACGTGTAACATAAAGGGTATATACATACCAAGGGCATGGCATCTTTACATGATATCAAACGATATTGGAAGGGTTTTTTAATCCTATCTCTTTACGTTAGGAAGTTATGAGGAAAAACACCGCCTGTGATAGGCTACTATCATACTAGTCGCACAGAGATATTGAAGACATTTATCGGATTTTAGCAAGTAACGTGACGGGTAACGAGTAGTTATTAACGTATGTAGTGTGCTGCCACGTTTGTTATGATTTGATTTTAAGAAACACGAAACCGAAAATTTGGTACCAATTTTTTGAGTATTTTATTTTGAGTTGAAACCCTTCCGATATCGTTTGATATCATCTAAAGATGCCATGCCCTTGGTATGTATATACCCTTTTTGTTACACGTTGTATAATCTGTGAAAAAAAAATAACTCTCTAAGTACTTATCACGCTTCATGAGAAAAAGTCTGGTAACAGACATACAGATAAAGAGTTGGGTCTTAGTAATAAGGTCCTCTATACGTACGAAACCCTAAAAACTATCTGGCTAAAGCAGGTGAAATATTAAGCCGTCGGCATACTAGCCAACCTATTGCATGGCTCGCCTTGAGGCTATCCTATGATTAATTTAAGTTTACAGCATATTTTGGTTAAAACTTTGTATAAAATTCAACTGCATAACTCAAGTCCTTATTTTTTTTTTATTAAAATAAGTTGCCTCACTCTAGGAATTACCCCTGTATCGTGGGTACGTTTAGAAAGATTTAAACTCACATACACAAACAGCCAGACCCGGAACAACTACCTATACACTAATGTAGGCAGGCCATACAAATAATTGTTCCGTGTGGGAATCGAACCCGCGATACGCAGCGCAGTCGATCCTTGAGCCACTGCACCAATTGTGTCGTCAAAGAAATTAAAATTATTATCCATACTAATATTATAAATGCGAAAGTAACTTTGTCTGTCTGTCTGTATGTCTGTCTGTCTGTCTGTTACGCTTTCCCGCTTAAACCTCTCAACCGATTTTGATGAAATTTGGCACAGACAATCTTTAGACCCTGAGAAAGAACATAGGCTACATTTTATCGCGGAAAAATTTGATATTCCCGAGGGAAATCCCATACTAATATTATAAATGCGAAAGTAACTCTGTCTGTCTGTCTGTCGGTCTGTCAGTCTGTCTGTCTGTTACGCTTTCCCGCTTAAATCTCTCAACCGATTTTGATGAAATTTGGCACAGGCAATCTTTAGACCCTGAGAAAGAACATAGGCTACCTTTTATCCCGGAAAAATTTGATATTCCCGAGGGAAATCTAAAAAGCGCGATATAACCGAACTCCACGCGGGCGAAGCCGCGGGCGGAAAACTAGTAAACGAAGCCGCCGTCGGAAAGCTAGTAAATTATATAAATACTAGCTTCCGCCTCTATCAATCGGTTGTGATGTTTAAGCGGGAAAGCGTAACAGACAGACAGGGTTACTTTCGCATTTATAATATTAGTATGGATTAAAAATTATTTTCTTAAACAGTAGGAAGCCCTGTTTAAGAAAATAATTTTCAAATATTTCTTCAGTTATGCATTATGAACATTCATAAAAGTTTACCGCACTTGTGACTCATTGGGATCTTCACATCATTATTAAAATTTCTTCTCGATCATTACCAAGTGAAGTGTACTCCTCCATGTTTAAAAATACTCCTTTAAAACCGTTACAAAAATCATATAATGAATAGTACACGCTACTTCACGTTACAAAGATACTGAAGACCGCAAAAGAAAAAAAAACAAGTCATATTGGTATAAAACATTATTATATTTGTAACAAAATACTGAATGACGCGTTACATCAATATGTTTTGGTTCATTGTGAACGCAGTCATTAAGCACTTGAACCCTTTGAATTCCTCTTGAAACTCCGTAAGGTACAAAGGGACAAAAGACGGTGGCTTTTTATGCCAACTGAGTCATATTCCGCGCTTTTCATTGATTTATGATGCTCGGAATAACTAACCATAGTGCATTCAACATCTTATAATGCGGGAATGATTATAATATAAAGTGATGTTATAGAACGCAGCCTTTCAAAACATTTTAATTTTGTTCGATTTTCAAATTGCTTGGCGGAAAAATTGGCGGTATATTTTTGAGAGTTTTAAGATTTTCAATGTTGGTAGCATGTCTTAGATAAAAAAGTTAAGTTCATTCTTGTATGACACATTTTAAATAAAACAACATAAGTACACGTAAATCTGTTAATACCTACCTAAATTAATGACCAATTTGATAGTTGTTTCGTGTATTTTTTGTTACTTTTCTTCTTCTCCCTTTTGCTTTCTCTTTCGTAATTACAACTTATAATCCAACATCACTCGATTCTGCCTTTTAAAAACGCAGTTCGTCACTACAAAATGCACTGACCTAAGACAGCCTCTGAAAACACCAACAATCCGATCACAATTCCGGCTTCCCTATATTCCATCAAAAAGCACATCAAATTAAAACCATTAACCACGACAAACAAATACCATGAGCATTCAGACGCGCACCCATCCGTAAGTAACTCGTACCGACGGTTACGCACCCCACAGTATGGGGTAAGCAGGCTTTTAGCTGTTCACGCCGTTTTGACCGCGAGTAGTTTTAGGTTGCAGGCTATTGTGCTTTTGCTGAAGTTACGCTTGAAGTCATAAGGTTTGGTATTTCGCAAAGGGTGTGCCGGAATTATGTATTTTTTTGTCCTCTATCTATTTTTGGATATAAGTTAAGCTACTTAATAACTAAAAAAGTCTTGGTTAAAACACCAGCATCTCAAGTATGAGTGCGCGAATTCGATTCCAGGTCAGGCAAGTACAAATGTAACTTTTCTAAAGTTAGACGTACTTTCTAAGTATATCTTGAACACCAATAACTGAAGGTGAAGGAAAACATCTTGAGGAAACCTGGACTTTAAGTCTGAAATCGCCAACCCGCATTGAGCAAGCGTGGTATTACGCTCAATCCTTCTCTGTATGAGAGGAGACCAGTGCCCAGCAGAGGGACGATAAAAATGTTGATAATGAATGATGATGATGACTTAATCTTAATAACTAAGTTTTTGGAGTTCGTGCTAATCCCAGATTCAGTCTTATAAATCTACCAAGACTAAAAACTACTAAGTTTTTCAGAATAAATAATATTCAAGTTAGGTACATCAAGTACGTTTAAAAACTTAATACTCAATGCCTAGCTACCGAAACTCTAGTAAAAAAAACTTTGTACCAATCTATAAATAAATATTGACATTCCCACTTCTAACTGCTCCATTCCATCGCTACTGCTTCCAATCAGTACACCCAGCAGCAATTGGTCAGTGCCCCTCACAACAGTAATCTCTAACTTCAATTTACATCAAGTTGACATCAGCTGTCAAATCAAATGACAAATTAAAATAAATGACGAGCGCTTCGACCAATGAGGGCGCGCTAAATGTTGCCAGTTTAAAATATTAACAACAGGGTCGTCTCGTTCTGTGGGCAAACATGCTTGTTTGTGTTTCGGCTCCCAATGCTTGACGTTTAATTAGTTTGTCCGAGGCGACAACGCTTGTGCGGAAGGCGTTGTGTGGAAATCACACAGTAGGTTAAGTTCGAACGAGGTTTTTAGTTACACTGAACGTTTAGTTAGAAGATAAGACTTGTCTTGTCGTAATAGCGAGTAAATGGGACAGTCAGATTCAGAACACAATACAGAATATACACAACACACACACACACACACACACAACACAATAGAATAGTTATTCAGTTCAGTTCCTAATTGCAGGTCTACGTACTCTGAATAGATTTGTATGATTCACTAATGAAGTCTGGACAGCATTTATTGGAGGAATGTGTCAGTTTCCTGGTAAAGTTTTTACTTAAATATATTCTGAGAAGTATGATTCGACACTTGAATAGTAAACCACAAATTGCTTTGGGCAAATTTAAGCATGACACCATTAATTATCCGACTTTACTAATAAATTAATGTGCTCTCTGCACATAAAAGCGATCTTTAGTTCACCTGTCAAAACTTAATAATGTGAATCAGATAGATCTATCTAACTACATATTAATGAGGCCTCAAAATAACATAATACTCAAAGTAACATACTGCGATTCAACAACGAGCTGTACAGATGAAAACACCTCTACAAATCAGTTATAGACACCTCAGGAAATAACTTATAATTTTACAGTACAGAAATGAAATTTACTCTTCCATAAATTCATATTTGTGTGAGCATTAACTATCCTAATAATTTATCCATGCATTTCCATTTTTCCTTCCTTGTTGCGTCAACGACGATAAAAATAAGCGCGGGCTTCGCTTAACTCGTGCTGGTGGCGCCTCTCTCAAGAGTGCCAAGAAAAAGAAGAAATAAAAATAAACTTGGCTGTATGGCGCACTATGCCTTTGCCTTTTCCATTCGCCCGAACGGAAAAAAGAAGTACACAAAAAGATGGCGATCTCAGCTCATCCGACGCCGCGTGTACTCTAAATAAAATCGAATATCTGACTTCCTAAGGGCTTCGCTGGCCAAATGAACCCTCAGTGTCCATATGAGTGATGTGTCTGTGCTTGACGAGTGTAGGCAGTGAGCAAGCAGCATCAAGTCCACGAAGAAGGAGTAAACTGGCCGGCCGGCATCTGCCCCGACGTTGGTAACTCCTCTCCTGTCCAACTGGATCCAGGTTAGTGCTTTGCATGTTTGTTTTCCCTGCTTTGAGACCCTGGGGTTGATAGGAGAATGCAGTGACCCTTCCAGGAAGCGTCAACATTAATTATGGTGCCTCCTGTGAGGAATCTTCCTCGCGCAGTTATTACAAAAATACCTACTATCGGAAATTAAATCCTTCCATTCTCGTTATTACGTTAAATACGTAATCCCAATTCTAATTTATTCGTATACTTACCTACTTAAGGCAATTTCAATTTGCCTTTCAAGTTCTAAGTGTCTAATTATAACCTAGGTCATTCCATGATACCTAGTTATTGTTTCTTATTTGAGACCGATTGACTATTCAATCGTACATTCATACCTCGTTAATTCCCTTGTAATAAGCTGCATTTATTTGTATTAAATAACAAATTGCATAAATTACTTTAAAAAAAAAAAACGTGAGTTCGAAGTTTCTCGAATTTAGTACCGAAGTACCTACAATCGTAGTATTTGTCTCCGGCGGGAGACGGATTAGCTTTGACCTACCTCAAAGTCAAAACTTATATTCTAACAAATAACCTTGAGACGTGTGTGCGTGTATTTCATTCAATACGTTCGCGCGTGCATTGCTGCCTACATACCGGCTTACGTTTTTTCCGTTTTACCTACTTTTATAACTTTTATCTTTTTGAGTTAACTATGAGCGAAGTGGAATTAATAACCGCTATTAAAAGGCGGGAATATGAGTTTACAAGTATGCAGATACTTTACGATTTAGCCAATACAGTTAAAGAAACTAAAACTAAATTTGCAGCTTTTCGAGCTAGGTACAAAAAGATTGACGAGATTCGTAATAGATTTTTGGAATGCAACGATGATGTTAACCAGTTGCAATTAAAGCTTAAACCTTCGTTTGTTATCGATCATAAAGTGTTACTGTCATTCGATGAATTGTATTACTGTGTTATCGAGTTTGCGGATTCTCTCGATGCGAGCGCAGGTAGCGACTGTCGCCCGGAATTAGGTCAAGGTCACGTGCGTTCGCAAGTGAAGTTACCGAAGCTAGAACTCCCAAAGTTTGATGGTAATATAGAAAAGTGGCAAACATTTAAAGATAGTTATACAGCACTTGTTCATAATAATAGTTCATTATCCGACACTGAGAAATTTCACTATTTGCTGTCATGTTTATCTGGCTATGCACTGACATTAGCGAAGGGCGTGCCTGTGACATCGGCAAATTATTCAGTGGTTTTTGCAACTTTACTGGACAGATATGACAACAAGCGTATTCTTGCAACAGCTTATTTAGAAAAATAATTAAAATTAATCCCATACAAAAACCATCTTTGTCTAACTTATCTGAGTTATCTAACACACTTTATGAATGCGTTAGTGCCTTGCGCGGTTTGTGTATTGATGATTTATGCGAATTTATTTTATTCTACATTGCGTCTAGGCCTTTAGATACAGAAACAAGAAAAAGGTTTGAATTACAAAACACTGGAGAAATTCCGAAATTTAATAACTTCATTACTTATTTACAAAATTACATAAAAGTATTAGAAGTTAGCCAACCAGTTAATATTCCATCATCAAATTCTACAAGTACACAAAATCGGCCTAATAAAAATAAAGATTATTTATCGCGTCAACCAAAATCATCTCTAATTTCTTCCAACAATAATAATAAAGTTAGTCAGATTGTTTGTGTGTGTTGTAATGAAAATCATTCAATCTACCGTTGTAGTAAATTGCGTTCTATGAATATGACACAGCGACAACAATTAGTTAAGGATTTAAAATTATGTCAAAACTGCTTAAGGCCGGGTCACACTGTTACCTATTGTAAATCTAAGTCAACATGTTTCATTTGTAATGCAAAACATAATACCTTGTTACATGAAGAGCATAAGAGTTTACTGTCTCATACTAGTGAACTGGATTCATCCCAGCATCCCGATATGAACACTACTCTAACTAGTGCTACCCAGTCAAACATTTCAAATCAACCTATTAGCAAAAAAATCCTTGGTACAGCAGTAGTTCGTGTGAAGCGATCGGATGGTTCGTGGCAGTATGTCCGCACAATTATTGACAGTGGCTCGATGGATTCATTTATTACAAGTAGCTGTGCGCGACAATTAGGTTTACATATCAAGAAATGTAAATTAAATGTAAGTGGCATCGGTCAAAATTATGGGTGTAGCATTAAAGGTCACACCTTCGGTTCAATAAGACCTCGATTTAGTGACACTCCTCAGTTTGATATTCAATTAGTGGTTCTACCTAAAATCACATCCCTGATTCCTTCGATGTCGTTGCCGACAATCGTCAAGGATAAGTTTACACATCTAGATCTCGCCGACCAGGACTTTGATAAATCCGGTCCGATCGATCTGTTGTTAGGGGTAGACTGTTTTGACCAGATATATACTGGCTCACGTTTCAGTCCAGGCCCAGGCTTTCCATGCGCACTCTCTAGTGTATTCGGCTGGGTGATAAGTGGTCAGTTTCTTCAAAACGTGGTAGCTAAAACTCCGGCTACACCCGTTACGCTCCTCGTCGCGTCTTCTAGTGCGCTCGACGAGATCGTTCAACGGTTTTGGGAGTCCGAGGAGCCGCCGAAATGTAAAATTTCCGGCCCCGAGGATGAAAAATGCGAACAAAAATATAAAGAAGGTACGCATCGCACCCCCGATGGGCGTTATGTTGTCCCAATTATGCTTAAAGATGATGCTCCAGCCTTAGGAGAATCATATAAACAAGCGTTTAATCGTTTTCTAAATTTGGAAAAAGGACTAGCTAGTCAAAATGAGTTAAAAACTGAAGACAAAGAATTTATGCAACAGTACGAGGGTCTCGGACATATGCAGCCAGTGCAGTCCTCGTCTACTGACTGTTATATAATTCCCCACCATTGTGTAATCCGACCTGAGAGTACCACGACACGGTTACGAGTGGTCTTCGATGCTAGTAGTCGGACTTCGAGTGACCTGTCACTAAATAATATTGTTCATGTGGGTCCAAAACTTCAAGTAGACATCGTTGATCTAATCACAAAAGTCAGAATTCACAAAGTTGTTTTTACTGCGGATATTCGTCGCATGTATAGACAAATATTAACAAGACCGCAAGAAAGATGTTATCAACACGTTCTTTGGCGTAATGACCCAACTGAGGTTTCAAAGGAATACGAACTCAATACCGTTACGTACGGAGTTAGTAGTTCTCCTTACTTAGCCATTCGAACACTTCATCAACTTGCTGAAGACCACGGTGCTGAGTATTCTCGTCGTGCAGCACAGGTTATCCGTTTAATCATACCTTCAAATCATATTCAAGTACATTTAGTTGGCTTTTGTGATGGATCTTTGAAAGGTTATGGTTGTTGTGTTTATGTCTGTGTAGTTACCAATGAACCCGGTAATGTAGCCACGACCAGTTTGTTAATAGGGAAATCTAGAGTTGCCCCCTTAAAACCAACAACGGTGAATCGACTTGAGCTAAGCGCAGCTGTGCTTCTAGCAAAGGTTCTATCACACATGTATAATTTACTTAAAGATAAAATTTCCATCGATTCCACTCGAGCTTGTTCAGACAGCAGCACTGCCTTGTCTTGGCTTGGCGCTGACCCTCATTTACTAAAAATGTATGTAGCCAATCGTGCGGTTCAGACAACTGATTTAATTAGTCGAGATCGCTGGTACTATGTATCAACAAATGATGGCCCCGCCGACTGTTGTAGCCGCGGAGTATCATGTCCAGAGATTCTAGATCACCCGCTTTGGTGGACAGGGCCTTCTTGGCTGAAGGAATCACCTGAGCAATGGCCTAAAGGGCGGGTATTGCTTCCGAAGGAAAACTTGCCTGAACTTAAATCAATAGAAAGTAAAAGTCTGCTTGTTACGGATGATGAGAATCCACTGTTGAACTTAATGTCTAAACATTATTCATTTACAAAAATTCAAAGAATGGTAGCATGGTGTAATCGTTTTGTTTCTAACTCTAAAACGGCCAGGCAAGACCGAAATCTCTCTCCTCTTAGTGGTGCTGAGCTTGAAAAAGCAACGAAAATGCTGGTTAAATTCCGTCAAGATAATTACATGACCTCGGAAGTTGACCGGGTGCGTAAAACCGAACCTAATACTCCGCCGATGTTTTGGAAAATGGCTCGTATCGTGCAAGTGCATGCAGGTTCAGACCAGGTAGTTAGAGTCGTTACTCTCCAAACTGCTAACGGAAAGACTTTTCGTAGGCCGGTGGTAAAGGTTTGTCCCTTACCAATTAATTAGTTTATTTTCCTTTTATATACCTAACTAGAGTATAAGTACACACTGTCTTTAGGTTATTTAAAATAAGCCACCAATTATTTACCCTTATTAACTAGAATTTTATGCATTTTTTCGGCAGTAGCTCATAGTCCAGCTATTGCTGATTTCACTCTTAATTTTTCGCATTCTTCTTGAAACCCTTGTGGATTTCAGGTGGGGGGAAATGTGTGAGCATTAACTATCCTAATAATTTATCTATGCATTTCCATTTTTCCTTCCTTGTTGCGTCAACGACGATAAAAATAAGCGCGGGATTCGCTTAACTCGTGCTGGTGGCGCCTCTCTCAAGAGTGCCAAGAAAAAGAAGAAATAAAAATAAACTTGGCTGTATGGCGCACTATGCCTTTGCCTTTTGCATTCGCCCGAACGGAAAAAAGAAGTACACAAAAAGATGGCGATCTCAGCTCATCCGACGCCGCGTGTACTCTAAATAAAATCGAATATCTGACTTCCTAAGGGCTTCGCTGGCCAAATGAACCTTCAGTGTCCATATGAGTGATGTGTCTGTGCTTGACGAGTGTAGGCAGTGAGCAAGCAGCATCAAGTCGGGAAGCGTCAACAATATTTGTTTAAAATTTTGGTGAATATTAAAAAACAGATTCAGTAAACTCTTAGATTCAGTTGCAGCGCTGGTATTCTGGTAGGGCTGGATGTCACAGGCGATTACGAAATTAAATAAATAAAGGTATTCCAATGGGTAAAAAAATGGATTTCCGTGCCACTGTTTCGTTACTTACCACATTCTTTTGGTCCATTCGAGCCGGATCATGATTCTTTTAGTACGTACTTTCTCTCGTCACGTAATTATGGTGGAGTTCCAGATTTCCTTGTCCTTCTGGCCCTTGCTTGCCCTTCACAGTCGCGTGTACTCGTGCCTACAGTTCAATTGACAAGTAATTGCGCGCGACGTCGCCCACTTGCCAGATCTCATCAGTACAAACACTGTCTGTTTGTCTGTTTACATACGCCACACGTTTTACTAATCACGCCGCTGATCGGAGTCTTTGTTAAATTTTATTGGAGGGAGTGCGTTTGTAGCAGGTGCATTTATAGGATTAGATCGCTTTGAAATTTTTTGATGATTTGGATATTTGATCCTTTACCATTCTGACGCAGACGACGTATTTTTATTATGTATTTTTATATTTATATTTATTTAATAATAGTGACCCGCCCCAGCTTCGTATGGGTGCTATACTGATACTAAATACACTACAGAAAAACTGAATGTTGTATAATAGTACATTACGATATTAGTGCGTTATAACCAATACCTACGCACGTATATCGTACGACGTTTTTTAACACACTTGCGAGGAAACAGAAAAAAGTATTTTATATTTTGTTCATCCATACTAATATTATAAATGCGAAAGTAACTCTGTCTGTCTGTCTGTCTGTCTGTCTGTTACGCTTTCCCACTTAAACCTCTCAACCGATTTTGATGAAATTTGGCACAGACAATCTTTAGAGCCTGAGAAAGAACATGGCTACCTTTTATCCCGGAAAAAAATGATGTTCCCGAGGGAAATCTAAAAAGCGCGATATAACCGACCTCCACGCGGGCGAAGCCGCGGCCGGAAAGCTAGTTTTAAATAAACTCAATCTGTAAATGCACACTGTTGCTTTCCCGTCATTAGTACTATTATTTGCCATTTCAAATATGGAACAGCGCGCAGCGCCAGCCGTGCGGCGGCGATCAGTTCCATAATTACTTGAAATGGAAAATAATGCTGTTATGGAATTTGTATGGACTAGAACTTAACTATTTGCTTTGATAACACACGCGTTTGTTATGGCCTGCTTTACATATTTAAAACCGGTGGAATTACATCAGCTTTACGAGCAAGGGTGTTAAAAAAAATATAACGGCCCGCCGCCCCGTAAATTTTAAATCAGTAATATCTTCGAAAATATTAATTTAAATCATATGCTGTAAAGGGCGGTATAGACCCATATTAACTCAACAATGTAGGTATCTAAGGTATTAATTTGAAGGATTCATGCTGCATTGGTTAAAATCGCTTCGAAAATTAGGCAATATTTGTCGTAAGAAGTAAATGACATAAAATTTTTTTTGTGGGATATCCATAAGAGATAGACGTATACCATCCCGGACTTTTCTGTAGACCTTTTCAATGTGTATAATATTTAGTAAGTAAATTACTTTGATAAATCTCGTAGGGTTCAGCCTGTGCTTCGATTTCGATTAGAAACCTGAAAAAATTATAGTATTTTTCTACTAGTTAATGCATGGTATACATACATATAAAACTTTCTATTTAATCAGTCTATCTATTACAAAAAACCGCATCAAAATCCGTTGCGAAGTTTTAAAGATTTAATCATACAAAGGGACATAGGGAAAGAGATAGCGACTTTGTTTTTTACTATGTAGTGATGATGCTTCTGGCAAGTATAAAAGTTCTGATTTGGATCTCATTTATTTTTTCTCAAAAGCTGTTAAATTACGTACTAAGGTAAATAAAATGTCGCGAGTTGTTCCAAGGAGTCCCTAGTAATTGAACTCATTAGTAAAAGAATGGCAAAATACATTGTTGAAAATAAACACTGCCTTCAAGGAACAAGATTATTCCTATCTGAATTTTTAGACGAAAACGAAAGAATGGAGAGAAAAGAAATGCGAGAAGAAATGTTAAGAGCAAGGAAAAAAGGGTTATATGCAATAATAAGAAACAATCAGTTGTTTATAGAAGGTAAACGAACAGAAATGTAGAAGGAGCAACCCGACACAGACACTAATAATCAGCAATTTGAACGCCACCAAACTCAGTATAATGTAAATGAAGGTAGCAACAATCGTTCATTTCGAAACCCCAGACCTACAATTTAAAATCTTATTTCAAAACATTCAAAGCATTCATAACAAGCACCACCTTCTAGAGGCTTTTCTCAACGATCAACCCACCTACAAAGCAATATGCATATCTGAGACCTGGCTAACCAAAAATAAATTAGAAACTATGCAATTTAGTGGATATTTAACTGCGGCATCGTATTGTCGCCGCTCTCGAAGTGGTGGCGGTGTCTGTATTATCTTAGAGGATAGTGTAGAATCTATAGAATTTTGTGATATTAGAGATATGTCTGTTGAATATTGTATAGAGGTATGTGCATGTAGGCTACCAAAGCAAAATCTATTAATAGTTACCATGTATTGGAATAGAAGAGAGGAAGTAGTTTTTATTACTCAGCTAAAACAATTAATGCAACATATAAACAATAAATACCAAAAATATAACGTCATTATAGGAGGAGATTTTAATATAAATACATTAGAAAGTAGCGTAAAAACAAACCAATTTATTGATATCATGCTAGAATTTAAATTTATACAACATGTAAAAAAACCTACGCGTATCTCACAAACCACGTCAACATGCCTAGATTTGATTTTTACTAATTTTAATGATAGCAAAATGTACACGACCGTAGAAGAATTAGGCTTTTCAGATCATTGCGGAACAATAATACACATGGCTATAGAACAACAAAGCAAACAATCCATTTGGTTTAGCAATAAAAGACTATTTAACAGAAATAACATACAAAAATTTAAATCAAAACTAAAGACACTAAACTGGAATGATATTATACAGCCAAATAAAAACGTTGATGAAAACTATCTTTCGTTTCATAAATCTCTGTTATATATCTTGGATACATGTATCCCTAAACGCAGACTTAAACTAAAAACAAAACGAAATAATTGCTGGCTCACCGTTGGCATTAAACAATCTTGTAAAAATAAAAGACTATTAAAAGTTCTTTCCACAAAAATTAATGATTCAATATTTACAAAATATTATAAAAAGTATGAAAAAATCTTAAGAAAATCAGTAACACAGGCAAAAAAATTACATTACATAAATAAAATGAATAAATCATCAAATAAAGTAAAAACTATGTGGACTATTGTAAAAGAACGGACAAACAAAATAACTAAAAAAGAAAAACATAATATAACACTACAAACAACAAACCTAGTAAGTGAACCTAACCAAGTAAGTAGCTAATGTTTTCAATAACTTTTTCGCATCCATTGAGGAAAATACCACCCAAACATCTGGTGTTGTACAGGGAGAAATATCAGTAATTAGGCCCACTGAAAACACCATGTTTCTTACGCCAGTCGACGCATACGAAGTCAACCAGATCTGAAAGAACCTTAAAAATAAAAATAGTCACGGCATAGACGAACTCCCACCGACTCTGTTCAGACAGTGCGCTGTCGAACTAACCTTTCCGTTTTATAAATTAATAAATCAATCCTTCGACGAGGGCACTTTCCCTAATCAACTAAAAATAGCTCTAATTAAACCAATCCATAAAAAGAACTCTAAAACGGACCCAAATAACTATAGACCAATTTCCCTTCTTCCTACAGCATCCAAAATATTTGAAAGGGCAATGTGTGATCGCGTTTATTCTTTTTGCGAAAAATATGACATTTTCGATGACTGCCAAAACGGGTTTCGTAAAAACAAATCTACGACGTTAGCTGTATATAAATACATCCAAGAGGCAATAAATATTATAAATAATAAGCAATATGCAATAGGGATATTACTTGATATGACTAAGGCATACGACAAAGTGCAATTTAAAATATTATTAAATAAACTGTATGGAATAGGAATACGCGGGAAAGCCCACGACTGGTTCAGATCATATTTAAAAGGTAGAGAGCAAATAGTTAAGATCGAATATTATAATAAAAAAACGAAGGAAGAAAAACTCATAAGATCTGATGGTAAACCAATACATGCTTCAATTCCCCAGGGAAGTGTCATACATAGGTTGTCTGCTTTTCCTCATATACATATATAAACGACCTCCCTAAAACCATTGAAGGTCCATGTGTACTTTTCGCAGATGATATCTCTATCCTGACCCCATGCCAAACAAATACCAATTTAAACGACAGGCTTTCTACTATTCTTGAAAAGACTATAAACTGGATGACAGACCATAATCTCGAAATAAATTTCACTAAAACGAAATTAATAGCTTTTCACCCCTGGCAGAAAAAACAAATAGATATAGACTTTAATTTTAAACAACATAAATTAGAAACAGTAAATAATTTCACTCTCCTAGGCTTAACAATAGACACTCATTTAAACTGGAAAACACACATACAGACAGTAAAATCAAAAATTTCGAAGTTCTCATATGCTCTCCGCGAAATAAAAAAGACCACAAACCTACAAACCGCACTAAGTACATACTACGCGTACGCCCATGCTTGGTTTAACTATGGCATCATATTATGGGGAAATAGCACAGACGCTCCTTCCCTATTTACCATGCAAAAAAAACTAGTAAGGATAATTACTAACATAGAATCAACAGACAGTTGCAAGCCTTACTTTCAAAAACATAAGATTCTAACCTTAGTTAGCCTTTATATTTTGGAATTATGCAAACTAGCCCGTAAGTATCCAGGTTCCTATAAGACACGGGGAGATGTACAAACGACTTATACGTTGCGTCATAGAAATAAATTAAATTTGCCCCCATCCAACCTAAAATTGCACTCATGTAGTCCATATTCTATGTCAATAAAAATTTATAATAAATTACCAGAAGACATTAAAGAACAGAAAAAAACCAGTATATTTTTATTTAAATTAAAGCAATACCTAATCAGGAAAAGCTACTATACGTTACAAGAATATTTAACAGATAAATTCAACAAAAACACATAACTGTAAAGAAAGGTGTATTTACAAAAAAAAAAAAAACATTTAATATACTAAAATACTTAATTATATATAATACATTTATAATAATGAACAAATTTTAATCGAGTACCAATTAAAATAATATCAATATATTTAAAGAAATAGTTAATGAATGAATACTCAACAATTAATATAATATATATAATATAAAGAGATAGCAATTGAATAAATACTCACTCTAATACAATTATTAAAAATAAATGAATAAGAATTATATAAAACTAAATAAATAATAAATAAATAAATGGAAACATGAAGCGCTCTTCCTCTCTCTACTTATTTAAAACTTGCTGTGCCCAACAGGGTCCATAATTGTTTCCAATACTATATTATTATATTTACCACCTGTAACTGTACATTATGGATTGCAATAAACGATTTGATTTGATTTGGAGATACTGTGGTCCCTGGCACATAGGCAAGTAAAGGAGGAGGGGTGGGTTTTAGTCAGTAAAAGTCTGATACGTCTGCCGTGGTAACATCGGCTGCCGGCAGAAGTTACCACCCACCAGACAAAGTCTTGCCGCCACGATTCGTCGTGTTCCGGCATGATGTCTAGTAAAGCCGTACGGAGGACGGGTCTGAGCAGTTGTGTTGCGATGTGTGCTGGGTACGATGCGCCAATTGTTGTTGTGTCGGAGGTTTGGTCGTGGAGAGTCTCCAGATCAATCTCCTTCTGGCGCAGCATCGTTGGTCGTGTTGTTGGGTTTAACAGTGCATCACCTTGCTCAACTGTCGTCATCCGTCCTATTCCTTAATAGGCTTAATAAACTAGTGCGCTTTACCATCAACGATTGCATCACTGCTTATCATCAGGCGGGATTGCAGTCAATCAGTAGTTTATAATAATTAAAAAAAAAAGGTCATTTCATGAACACACTCAGAGCTTTTCTGACGTAACAAAGTCTTTCTTCATTGGTTTCGCACGGTTTGTGCATGTAGCCAATGTCACGTACCTAATGAATTTTTATTCATGTCAAAAAAGACGGCCGCGTGAACCTACGATGATGAGGGATGATGATACATGATGAGGACACTATGCTGCGATATCCCAATGTTTTTTTATGAATTATTCACTGAATGCACTTTACTACATAAGTCACGCACTTTTATTTAGTAAACAACACATTAAGGTCGTACCCTCACCAAATGACCTCGAGCATTTGCTCCCTCTTCACCGCGCCCCACCTCTACAATACTTCGCAAAGTATTACTAGCGCCGTCTGGCGGACGAAGTACTTACAAATACAAGTTAAATTCATAGACCACAGAAGTAACAGACATGGCACTTTTATTTTTGTTTATTGTGCGCCCAAATACTTTTGGTTATTATAGACTGAAACAAATGTTGACGATACTTCATAATAAAAATTTTGCGTATTTTATTTTTTAACCGACTTCCCAAAAGTGTGGTTCTCAATTCGATTTATGTGTGCTCGCTGATAACTTTATCGTTAATGAACCGATTTTGACCATTCTTTTTTTATATGAAAGAGTATGTTGCCTATGTAATCTCATTGTTACCACGTCAGTGTCGATAATGGAAATTCTAAGAAATTTAGGCCAATTATCGAAAATTGTAGGCATGCTTCGGGTGAAAACTTGATACTCGTATTTATATCGGATGATACTATAAAACCGTGAAGATTTGGGCCTGACCTGATGATGGAGATGACAGAGAATCAAGGGAATCCACATCGGAAGCAACTGTAATGTGTTTGGGCTTACTTAATTTGTATTGATTAGAGCTTTACAACTAAATATGTTATGACTGTAACTTCAGGGTTGGAAGTTAGTTTTGTAGATTGAAAGTTAGCTAAGTCAGATGGTCAAAGGGATAGAAAAATAATATAATAAAGGTTAATTTGTCATTATTTATTATTTTAAGGGAAAACGTAATCAGGGTCAAATAAATTTCTGCAGACAGGAAACCTACATAAAAAAAAGATTTGATGTTTTTTTTTTTGGGCTCAGGCAAGACTGATATTATATTATTATTCTCGTTTAATAAAACAAATACGTAAATTGTAAAAACCAAAACTATCGTATAAAAAAAAACCGGCCAAATGCGAGTCGGACTCGCACACCGAGGGTTCCGCCGTACAAACGTAGCGGTTTACAATTTATGACGTACTAGCTTTCCGCCAGCGGCTTCGCCCGCGTGGAGTTCGGTTATATCGCGCTGTTTAAATTCCTCTCGGGAACATCAAATTTTCCGGGATAAAAGGTAGCCTATGTTCTTTCTCAGGGTCTAAAGTTTGTCTGTACCAAACTTCATCAAAATCGGCTGTGAGGTTTAGGCGGGAAAGCGTAACAGACAGACAGAGTTACTTTCGCATTTATAATACTAGCATTGATTTAGAATTTTTCACAGTTTAGAGGCAATTAGATTTAAGAAGTGTTTGATATGAATTTCAACTTTAATATCTCTACGCGTTCGTGTGAAAAAGGGTAGGTAGTAAGTTTATAATTATTAAAAAAATATTTTATGTCATGTAAGAAAAAATAATATTTTAATATTTTATGTAACTTCAAATTTATCATTTCACAATTTTTCCTTTATCTGTCTGTACTATAATATAACGTTGTTTCGTGCCGAATTTCAAGATTCTGAGTTCACGGGAAGTACCTTGTAGGTTTTGATTCCCTAGCGTGTGACGGAAATTCGTCTAAGGTGTCGGTATAAACTGCTGTATCTTTTGATAGCTTTAACTTAGAAGTTTGATTTTTTCACTGCTTAAAGGGACAATAGACCTAGGTATTTGGTATAAATTTCAATTTGATAACTTTATTCATTCGTGAGAAATAAGGTAGTAAGTTCCATTTTATTAAAATATGTTTATTATATTATATAACTAAAAAAATGTGATTTTCGCAATTTTTCCTATATTTGCATTATATGACAATCTTTCATGCCAAATTTCAAGATTCTGAGTTTACGGGAAGTATCCTGTAGGTTTTGATTCCTTTGCGAGTGTCGAAAATTTGTTAAAAATATCGACATATCGGCTGTATCTTTTGATTGGCTTGGCTTAGAAGTTTGATATTTTCACAGCTTAAAGGGACAATAGACCTGGGTATTTGTTATAAATTTCAATTTGATAACTTTATTCGTTCGTGAGAATTAAGGTAGTAAGTTCCATTTTATTAAAATATGTTTATTATATTTTATAACTAAAAAAATGTGATTTTCGCAATTTTTCCTATATTTGCATTATATGACTATCCTTCATGCCAAATTTCAAGATTCTGAGTTTACGGGAAGTATCCTGCAGGTTTTGATTCCTTCGCGAGTGTCGAAAATTTGTTGAAAATATCGACATATCGGCTGTATCTTTTGATTGGCTTGGCTTAGAAGTTTGATATTTTCACAGCATAAAGGGACAATAGACCTAGGTATTTGGTATAAATTTCAATTTCATAACTTTATTCGTTTGTGAGAAATAAGGTAGTAAGTTCCATTTTATTAAAAATATGTTTATTATATTATATAACTAAAAAAAATGTGATTTTTGCAATTTTTCCTATATTTGCATTATATGACAATGCTTCATGCCAATTTTCAAGATTCTGAGTTTACGGGAAGTATCCTGTAGGTTTTGATTCCTTTGCGAGTGTCGAAAATTTGTTGAAAATATCGACATAATCGGCTGTATCTATTGATTGGCTTGGCTTAGAAGTTTGATATTTTCACAGCTTAAAGGGACAATAGACCCGAGTATTTCATGTGAATTTCAGCTTGATACGTCCACGCGTTCTTGAGATAAAGGGTCTTGACAGACAGACAGACAGACAGACAGACGGACAACAAAGTGATCCTATAAGGGTTCCGTTTTTTCCTTTTGAGGTACGGAACCCTAAAAACAAATACATATACTATAATATTATTTACACAAAGCTTCCTTTTGCAGAAAAATAATAAACATCTGACTAATACAATATCCGGTCAGACTGGACGCTGACGGCAGCATATTTGGAAAAGGCGTGCAAGCAAACGACGTATTTCGTTTGCTTTAATTCCTATACGACCACAATGAAAGTATGAGCATTTCTAGAAATAACGCAATGAAATAACACAAATTGAATTCAGTCTCTTGATTTTAATTGATTTTTGCATAAGCATGACGAGTAGGTAGTGTTTGTACTACGTTAAAGTACAGTGTTGTAAATTGTTGAGGAACTCCCTCGACTGTCTATGGGCTTCATCATCAGATCTATTGCAGACCTTCATTTAAACCTATATGTGTGTAAAGTTTTCATCAATATAAATGAATTAAGTCCAAACACAAGGTAACTATTGTAAACCTTTGAGGAGTTCCCTTAACTGGCCTTCGTCTTCATCATCAGAGCTTTAATGACAATCACAACTCATTTAGGTGTAAAGTTCTTATCAATATAAATTTATTAAGCACAAACACGAGGCAGCTGATGTGAATCGTTAAGGAGATCCCTCGGCTGTCTCCCGGCTCCATCATTAAGTCCGAACTTTACTAAATTGTAGTGCGTTAAAACACTTAATGAAAAAACATAGAAATTTAAAAAATCATGGGGGCGCCTAGGGCATAGGCGCCCCCATGATTTTTTAAATTTCTCCTAGGTTTCCTTAGTCTGCCATCATCAGACCCTAATTTCCTTAACATGAGACTACATTGAAGATATAAACTTTCTAATTAAAAAAAAAATATGTGGCACTCGGGAACTGCCGCGGTAAAGCTATTGCATAGCATTTTTTATCAACTTATGCAATAGGGTATTTGACTAAAAAAACCTAATTAGTCCGTCAGTCAGATTTCCAAAAAATACTCATCATCATCATTTCAGCCGAAAGACGTCCACTGCTGGATATAGGCCTCCCCCAAGGTTCTCCACGACGACCGGTCCTGCGCTTCCCGCATCCAGCGGGTTCCCGCGACCTTCACCAGGTCGTCGGTCCACCTTGTCGGGGGCCTACCCAAAAAATACTAGACACCTATTTTTTTCTTTTTTCATATAAACAAAAATGAATACGACACAGTGCTTTGAAAACTCGTGTGACGTCACTGCACGCTACACTTTTTAGCGGCCAGTGACGTCACCAGCCATCACTCCTGATCTTTGATGCCTATTATATTTGTCAATTTTTATAGATTTGATAAAACAAAATATAGGAAATGTAAAACGTATATAATTAACCTATCCAATATTTTAATATAATCTGAATGACGGACTAATTAGTTTTTTTTTTAGTCAAATACCCTATTATTTATATTATAGTAAAGTTATCCGCAAACAAACATAAAAAAACATATAACCTCCTCCCTTTTGAAATCGGTTAAAAAAACGAACACCAAAATGAACATCAATAACAGAGACACTTTATGATAGTATTATACTCTATGCGACATGCGGTGCGTGAGCGAGCAAGCAGATGCTTTCTCGCTCACGCGCCGACCGCTATGCTAGCGGACCGCGCGATGACGAACGACACGGTTCCCCCTTCGAGAGCTTGTGGCATACTGAATCTCAATAGCTCGGGCAAGAGAAATGATGGGGAATACGCTCAGATTGTTGAATAAAATTTTTGTTTTGGTCGTTTTAAAAAAATATTTCTACAATAATGTTCGTCATGAAATTGCCTATCCATTAGTGTAAGAACGAAATCTAAATAATGCTTACTTTTCGAGGAGATGCACGTTTTTGATAATTATTTCTCTTGTCAGAGGTTTCGTTGTGAAGGAATTATATAAACATTATGCTTAGTAAAAAAAAAAAAAAAATCTACAATTTTGGAGCCATGATTATGGAGAAAATTTAGGTATTTTTAATAAGTTGATATTTCTTTTGGATAAAGAGTAGATAGCTCCGAAAAACTACATAAAAACGGCTTGCGGTGTGTTTTTCCTCTGGAGCCGCCTTAATAATTCAAAAGTCCAATGAAAAATGAGCGTGACACTCAGCTTAACTTTCCCGCCAAAACTCCACGTAACAAAGTCAAGATTAGTTTTTATTTCATATCGAGTTCAAAATTTGAATTGCTTTTTAAACTTATCTTTTTATTCGATCAACAAAAAGGTCTAAAGCGTCACTAAAACTAAATGTGTGGAATGTTTTTGCGATTTGTTGCTTTTTGAGCACTCCACTTTTTATCAGTATTAGAAACATTGGATCGATTGGCATAAATATTATTTTTTTGTGAATGGGGATGAAAATTGCATAAAAATATAGATAGTCTGATAAGACTATTTTTGTGTATTTGCATGGAATAAGATAAGTACCTACTTGCCTTTATGCCCCATTAAAAGTTTTCACCTGTATAATATATCTGCTGCTATTTCATTGCAACAAAAAAACTTAATGAGAAATGGACAAGCAAAGAGAAATTAATTTGAAAAATAAAAATAATTTATTGTAATAAGTACAGAATTAATGTTCGGTCCATGTGTAGTTTGACAAAAGAAGCACAAAAACCATTGAAAAAATACAAAATATGTTAATGGCAAGCTACTTACTTAGCTATTTATGTCTTTGCAGATCACCTACCAAGCGTATCTACTTACAAACTGAAGGTTTTTTAATTTCCAAAAAACAGCATCGATACTTGAGCTAAGCACACGAATGCGAGCTGGATCGCGTGCACGCTCCATTAGCGTGTAACGCGATCCGGCTACGTGCGTATCCGCGGGGATTTGTCGACTTTTTAACCGACTTCTAAAAGGAGGAGGTTACTCAATTCGACCGTATATATGCTTTTTTTTTTTTATTATTATTGTTCGCGCATAACTTCGTCATTTATGAACCGATTTTGATAATTCTTTTTTTGTTGGAAAGAAGACGTTCCCAAGGTGGTCCCATGATAAGGATATCAGGGTTTGATGGTGGAAGACCAGAGAAAACAAGGGTAACTTTCAAAAATTGCAGAGGCGAATAGTGCATTTCTTAGCATTTTCATTAAGTATTTTAAAGCACTACAATTTAATAAAGGTCTGGAGTAGATCTGATGATGGAGCCGGGAGACAGTCGAAGGAACTCCTCAACAATTCACAGCAGCTATCTTGAGTTTGGGCTCGATTAATTTGTATTGATAAGAACTTTACACCTAGATGGGTTGTGACTGTCATAAGAGAGCTGATGTTGAAGACAAAGGCCAGTTCCGGGAACTCCTCAACGGTTTATAGTAGGTACTTTGTGGTTGGATTTCATTCATTTATAATGATGAGACCTTTGCACCCATTGGGTTAAAATAATAGTCTACAGTAAATTTGATGATGAAGACCATAGACAGTTGAGGGAATATTTACGGGTAAACATTAAAGTAAACAAAACTACGTCGTTTCCCAACTATATTTGCGTCAGCTTCCAGTCTGGCCGGATGCAACTAAATACTTTTAACAACTAAAAAGTGTAAAATAAAAATTTTTTTACAAAAAAACAACCGACTTCCAAAAACCACTATAAAGTGAAAAATAACTAATTTCGGAAGTCGGTGTCAAAAAACGAATATACAAAACTAAAGACACCGACTTCCGAAATTAGTTATTTTTCACTTTGTAGTGGTTTTTGGAAATGAAGAAATGAGGAGATCCGCAGAAGAACCAAAGTCACCGACATAGCTCTGCGAGTCGCTAAACTCAAGTGGCAGTGGGCAGGGCACATTGCTCGTAGAACCGATGGCCGATGGGGCAGCAAGGTTCTGGAGTGGCGGCCACGTACTGGAAGACGCAGCGTAGGGAGACCCCCAACAAGGTGGACCGATGACCTGGTGAAGGTCGCGGGAAGCCGATGGATGCGGGCAGCACAAGACCGGTCATCGTGGAAAGCCTTGGGGGAGGCCTTTGTCCAGCAGTGGACATCTATAGGCTGAGGAAAGGAAAAAAAGGAAAAGTGGTTTTTGGAAGTCGGTTGTTTTTTTGTAAAAAAGTTTTTTTATTTTTCAAAATGCTTAGATCTCTAGTCATATGTGATGTACAACCAGAGTCAAGAATAAACCTTGCAGTTTTTCTATCACTTTCTTGTTTTATTGTCATAAAGGCACTTTCTTTCTTTTGATAATTTTTATTTTTAACCGACTTCAAAAAGGAGGAGGTTACTCAATTCGACCGTATATATGCTTTTTTTTTATGTTTGTTCGCGCGTAACTTCGTCGTTTATGAACCGATTTTGATAATTCTTTTTTTGTTGGAAAGAAGACATTCCCAAGGTGGTCCCATGATAAGGATATCAGGGTCTGATGATGGAAGACCAGAGAAATCAAGGGGAACTTTCAAAAATCGTAGGGGCGATTAGTGCATTTCTTAGTATTTTCATTAAGTATTTAAAGCACTACAATTTGATAAAGGTCTGGAGTAGATCTGATGATGGAGCCGGAAAACAGTCGAAGGAACTCCTCAACAATTCACAGCAGCAACCTTGTGTTTGGGCTTGATTAATTTGTATTGATAAGAACTTTACACCTAGATGAGTTCTGACTGTCATAAGAGCTCTGATGATGAAGACAAAGGCCAGTTCCGGGAACTCCTCAACGGTTTGCAGTAGCTACTTTGTGTTTGGTTTTAATTCATTTATATTGATGAGAACTTTGCACCCATTGGGTTAAAATAATGGTCCGCAGTACCCAAATCTGATGATTAAGACCATAGGCAGTCGAGAGATTTCTTTCAATTACGGGTAAAAATTAAAGTAAACAAAATTACGTCATTTCCTAACTATATTTGCGTCAGCTTCCAGTCTGACCGGATGTAACTGAATACGTAGTACCTACTTTTCACAACTAAAAAGTGTAAAATAAAAACTTTTTTACAAAAAAAACAACCGACTTCTAAAAACCACTACAAAGTGAAAAATAACTAATTTCGGAAGTCGGTGTCAAAAACTAATACCTATACAAAAACCAAAGACACCGACTTCCGAAATTAGTTATTTTTCACTTTGTAGTGGTTTTTAGAAGTCGGTTGTTTTTTTTGTAAAAAAGTTTTTATTATTTTACGTTATCTGTGGTAAAGTACAGTCTGTGCCAAAATGGCGGAAAATTAAAATTTCATGCCGAGGTATTTAATAATTCGTTTTTTTTATTAATTGTTTGACAGCTTATATAGAATAGAAAGTTATAATTAAGGAATTACATATCGTGTAAAATGGAAGATAGTATTTTTCGGTGCACTTTTTTTCAGTTACCAAGTTATTAAGCTCGTTCGCTTCGTCTGTCCCTGTCATGGAAAGTGTTATATAACTGGCCCATATAAATATCTAAATATTATAATGCCTTCCTAACTTAAGTATTTGTCAATACTGAAGGAAATAAATATGAAAAAGAAAAATAAAATAAATAAATAAATACTGCAAAGAACTTTTCGCGCTCGATAGTCGACACGGATCGTTTGCCATAGAAGATAAACAATTTTGAGAGAAGGACGCTGTTGGTAAATATTTGTGTAACATTTTTTAAATGTCACTTACTAACTGTATGCAATAACAAGATGACGGCAAAAGTTCAGACATTGTTATACTCTTTGGTTCAGACTTTGGTTACGCGCCGAAATAAATCTGTAGCGTTATAATTAAATCAAAAGGCTTAGTTTTTACAGGTGATCAATATTGGGTGTCCCGTGTCAGGTATCGCTGGCGTCTCGTCCCGCCTCACTGCTCCGCAGATCACCTGGTCTTAAAACTCGCAACCAAGCAAATAATGACCGAAATTTAACTTTCTCTTCTGAAGACCACAGTGCAGTTATGGAGAGGCCCGTGGGTAAATAATGACAGTCGCATACGTCGGTACGCTTGCCGCGGATAGCCTGTGGACGGTTGACTATGTTTACATAGCGAGAGGTTTGTGGTTCGGAAAGCACTTTAAAGTATAATATCCTAACTGTTGTTCGTCCACCTTTGGCAGTCGTCACGGGTAAAATCGTCGTCGTCCGCTTTAAATGCTTTTAGAGTTGCCAAGTCACGCTACAAAGCATCGGTGGAAAAATCTAAGGGTAACTTGTTGCGGAAAATCGTTGACAAACTTGACAGGGAGGGTCCGTGGTCTCCCTTATATCACGAATTTAAAGCTAACAGATCGGTCGACCTTGCATACGTTCAAAACATTAAGGTCAATGATAAGCATACCACGGGCATAGAGGAAACAACAAAAGTACTAATTAATACACTTATCCCTGATGATTCACCGGCTAACGATAGCGACTACCACCAACAGATTCGAGCGTGGGCTCCTGTGCCACCTGAATCACCAATGTCAGACGTACCATCTAATGACGAATTTATAAATATTGTTAGAAAACTACCGGTCAACAAATCATCAGGGGAAGATAAAATATCTAATAGGATGATTAAAGAAGCGTGTAAATCAGCGGGTGATGCCATCTTAACTGTATATAACCGATGCATTGCTGAAGGCGTTTTTCCTCGTAAATGGCGACGCGGTTTCATACGAATAATACCAAAGTGTGGTGATAAACCACCGGATGATCCGAAGTCATATCGGCCTATCACGCTTCTACCATCTTTGGGGAAACTTCTTGAGCGCCTCATCGTTCCACGTTTACTACCGAACGGTCCAAAATTTCATAGTAATCAATATGGCTTCACCATCGGTAAATCAACAGTCGACGCGGCGCTTTCTGTCAGAAGAACCGTTAACCAGTCGGAACACAAGTACGTGATTGGTATCTTTTTGGATATTTCTGGGGCTTTTGATAACGCTTGGTGGCCTATGCTGTTGTTAAAATTAAAAAACCGCGGTTGCTATAGAAACATATATAATCTCGTTTACTCGTACTTTATAAACGGTTCCGCGGTACTTAAGCTCGGTCATTTTTCTAGTATTATAGCACTAACCATGGGATGTCCTCAGGGTTCAGTTGTCGGTCCTTATTTATGGAATTTGGGTTTTGATGATTTTCTCGCGATCCCGCTTCCTTGCGGCTGTTCACTTACTGGTTACGCGGACGATGGCCTACTGCTCATTCAATCAAGTACCCGAGCCGGACTAGAGAACTTGGCCCATACTTGCCTAAATCTAATATCTCAGTGGGGTGATCGTAACCGCCTAGCGTTTGCGCCGCATAAAACCTATCAACTTCTACTAAAAGGTAATCTTAAATCATTGCCTACTATTAAATTTAATAACGTTCCTGTTAAAAAACAGCAATCCGTATGCTACCTTGGTATGGTCTTAGAAAGGAATTTTTCATTTATCGAACATATAAAAATAGTTGGCGAAAAGCTAAAAGGAACTTTTATGCCCTAACTAGAATATCCAAAGCAACTTGGGGTCTATCATTCCTAACTTTAAAAACTATATATGGAGCTACCTACTTAGGATGTATGTGCTACGGTGCACCTGTTTGGGCCGATAGGGCCAGCATAGGGGCGGCGCGACGTAAACTGCTTCAAAGCCAACGTTTGGCATTGATATTTTTATGCAAGGCGTATAGAACGGTCAGTACTGAAGCCTTACCCGTTCTGGCAGGTGTACTTCCAGTCGATCTTGAAGTACAGCGACGTGCTTCAATGTACTACTCCGCGAGGGGGGAGGCCATGGACACTAACTTTGTTACACAACGCGACCTCAATAGAATTTCTAGATTATTTAAACCTCAGACTGACGTCTGGGAGGACCTCTTATCCGAATGGCAAAGTAGGTGGGATAATTCCATCAAGGGCTCCATCCTCCATCAGATCTCAGACCTCCATCTGTTCTTTCCATCCGTTGGCGATCGGCTGGCTAAGACATGGCTGGAGGTTGACCACTGCGTTGCCCAATTCTCACAGGTCATGGCAACTTTAAAAGTAAACTGTATTCTTTTAAACTTGTTCCTTCGCCTTTGTGTCAGTGTTCTACATCGAACTGTGAATTTGAACAGTCCGCACATCACATCTTGTGGGAGTGTATTCTTTGGCAGAATGAACGCAATATTATGTTGGATAGTGTACAAGTTACATCCGGAGTTGTTTATTATACGGACCTTGTTGAAACTACAACTAATTTCCGTGCGTTCAGGCGCTTTTGCCATACCTATTATTGGAATCAATTGTAACAGCATATACCTACTTAGGACCCATTAACTTGATCAAATGTTATTCCGTGGTGCTTGGCAATCTGGGCTTCTCCCAGTTGCAATAATGTCCCTTTGTGCCGATTGGCCTAGTTCTATTCTGTCTCCTGCTTATTATGGAGGGAAGTGGAAAAAATATCTTTTTTCTTACTCCTCCGCTATTCTTTTCTGATTAATTTCGTTGCGGGACCCAAGACAGTTGAAACATTTCTCCGGGACTCGTCGAGCTTCATTGCTCGGCGTTTTTCTGGCGGTCTCCACTGTTGATTCTGGCTTTCAGGAGTTGCAGTGGGTTGGGAACAGTGTGGCGGGTTTTGTCCCAAAAAAAAAAAAAAAAAAGTCGTCACGGGTAGTCAGAATTCTTTAAGTCTTATAAACAGTAGTGGTATCATACTACATCGTAACTGGGTTTTGAAGGTCAGGTAGGCTAAAAAAGGTAAGGTAGGGTAAAAAAAGGTTGATGATGATTGTGACTTAGAGGGATTCCTCTATGTCATTCCTCTGTGTCGCACTGCTGGGCACAGGTCTCCTCTCATACAGAAAAGGATTGAGCGTAATCACCACGCTTGTTCAATGCGGGTTGGCGATTTCAGACTTAAGGTCCAGGTTTCCTCAAGATGTTTTCCTTCACCTTGTAATCAGTCATTGAAATAAGTCAAGATACATTGGTACTTGCTAGACCTGGAATCAAACCCGTACACTCATACTTGAGAGGCTGGTGTTTTAACCACTAGGCCATCACGACTATGTTATACCAGTATTTTACATAGAAGGATTCCTACTCTGAATCTGGTATGACTGAAAGCCGACCCCAAATTGGTTGGGAAAAAGATAAGTGGATGAGGAGTGCATTTGTAGTGGTACAAAAACATCATCTTAGTGTTAATCCCAGTCGCATCCGAAGCTTTTCAGCTTTGGACTCCGGGGTCCACGACTGTCTTGTGTAATATTGACATTCTACAGTGTTGATTCTCAGCTTAATTAAAAAACGCTGTGCATTATATAACAAAAAACACAAAAAAAGAAATACTTGTCTATTGTGCGTATTAGTATGTATACTTCATTGTAAGTTGTATCTCACCAAAACATATATAATTGTAAAAAATGTGAGCCAAGTTTAATATTAAGAATATGCTGTGAATCTCAAATGTGAATTGAGATCTTGCCAAGTAATTCTGAAGTTCATTTATATAACAATGTGTCACTTTTTTAAGTAAATTTAAAACATATTTTCTTAGTCTTTTCTGCTACAATAATGTTCGATATTTATAACTAACTTTTTTAAATTTGAATAGTCTTTTTAACACACAGCAAATAACTTGTGTTCTATTGAGACTTATTTTTTATTTTTTAATTAGTGCTTGACGGCAATCCCGCCTGATAGTAAACAAAGATGCAATCGTTGATGGTAAAGCGCGCTAGTTTATTAAGCCTGTGCACTCAAAAAACAGAGTGTATAGGAAGGAAGACGGCAGTTGAGCGAGGTGTGCAATGTTAAACCCAACAACACAACATGATACGATGTTGCGCCAGAGGGAGATTGATCTGGAGACCCTTTACGACACAACAACATTTGGTGCATCGTACCCGGCACACATCGCAACACAACTGCTCAGACCCGTCCTCCGTACGGTTTCACCAGACATCATGCCGGAACACGGCGAATCACTTGGCGGCATGACTTTGTCTGGCGGGTTCTACTGCCGGCAGCCGATGTTAGGGTACGACCTAACCTACCCATACCTACGATATTAGGCTACCACTGAGAAAACTTATCATTTGACTTGTCTATTTTGAACTTGGCTGACACGCTACCATGTGTCTATCTAGTTGGTGAAAATACTTAATTGTAAGTTATATGGGTAAAAAAAACATTTTTTAAGGTATTTTGACTTCCTAATTATGATTTTTCTCAATTTTGCAGGAAAAAATAGCAAAATCTTGGAAGATTTAAGTTAACTAAACGAAGAAGACAAGATAATAGTGTTGACAATAATCAGGGCATGCGTCTAACGACGCCGCCTGCGCAGGCCGCAGTAATCGCGCGATTACAGAGGCCTGCGCCGGCGCAGTAATGTTAACGAGGAGTGACCCAGCGCGGTCTGATGAAGGTAAGATTAGGGCTATATGGCAGGCATATGTGTGGATACTCAGGCATAATGTTTACAGCCTCCGTGGCGTAGCGGTAGCGAACGCGGCCGTTACGCAAGGAGGCGCGGGTTCGATGCCCGCATTCCCCGCACAGTGCAAATATTTGTATGCATGAATATGAATATTTGCACTGGTCTGGTCGTGCCTCGGAAAGCACGTTAAGCTGTTGGTCCCGGTTGCCATACTAACATCTAGTGGCAGTCGTTACGGGTTGTTGGAGCCCTCAAAAGTCTAACAATTGGTCTAACTGCAATGCTTAGATATCGCTTTCGGGTTGTGGAGGTCAGACGGCTGTCGCTTCACGGAAAATATCGAAGTTTAGCCTAAATCAGCAGTTAGACTGGTAAAGCGGACCCCAGACTCCAAAGCTGAAAAAGCTGTGGATGCGACTGGGATTAACGCAGAGATGATGATGATGACTCAGGTATAATGTTTCTTATTGCAAAATTCGTAGCGGGTAAGTGTCAAAATATACCAATTTTTTTATGTTCTTTGAGTGAACTCTCAAGAGTTTTATTAAATATTGTTAGTTATATTTAAGAACTAGTGTATGTATATTTATGTATTAGTCGATAACTGCACTGTCGCATTAGGGTAAGACCTGTAAGGACAGTTGTAAACTGATAAATAAATAAATTTGGTTTGTATTTAATTTATGTTGTAAGTGTTGTGAACGTTGTCCACTAAATTCAACCTTTACTGTTCAGCAATCGCGACAAATTCGCCAAAATGTAAAAAAATATAAGTTAAAATATAGTATTATGTAGGACATAATAAATACTACATAATAAAGTTGTGAAGGGTAAGTATAAAACATACTATCAGTACCTAGGAAAGGGTTTCATTTTGACAGTTCAACAACATTCATTGCGTTATTTACGTTGTTGAACAGAAACATTTTGACATGAGCAATGGATCAGCAATAAGCTTTTTTTAATTTTCATTATTTCATCACCACTGCTCTTAAAACGGCGAAGGAAAATATCGTGTGACATCTACCAACCCACTCTAAGCCAGTATATTACGGCCCACTTCCTCTCACCGAGAGCAGACCTGTGTCCCAACAGCGGGAACAATATAGGCTGTTTATGTATGTACCTATTCGTTTGATAAGTTATGTGTCAATCTTATGCATAAAACTAGTAAGACCAGAGGAACACTTCTCGTCTTTAGGAACGTTCACATTCTGGCCTTAGTCTCAATCTTTCTAAAATATCTGTAACTAGCGGCCGCCAGCGACTTCGCGTGGAATTAGTCATGCTCAGCTCCTATTGGCAATATGTACGGCTGCGTTAGCTCCCGTTTTCGCAACATTTTTTGTTACTGCTCTGCTCCTATTGGTCATAGCGGGATGTTATATAGCCTAAAGCCTTCCTGGATTAATAGGCTATCCAACTCAAAAAGAATTTTTCAAATCGGAGCAGTAGTTCCTGATATTAGCACGCAAAAACAAACAAACTCTTCAGCTTTATAATTATTAGTATAGATTTCCCTACATTTTGACAAGTTTTTGTTTTCTTTTTTTATAATTATAAACTAGTGCTAGACCGCAATCCCGCCTGATAGTAAGCAGTGATGCACTCGTTGATGGTAAAACGCGCTAGTTTATAAAGAGCTTATTCATCAGGCATCGTACCCGGCACACATCGCAACACAACTGCTCAGACCCGTCCTCCGTACGGTTTCACCAGACAACATCTGCGCCAGTTGTCTAGAATCAAGGTCTGAATTTATGGTTACAGTTTGGGCGTTGACCTCTCCGCCACCCTGTAGATAACAAACGGAAACTTAAGCAAACAATATGCAACGAAAAAAAAAAAACAGCCAAAAAGACAGTTAAAAATCTTCCGCCTCAATAAAACACAACAGCTTTAATCCAGCAATTTTCTGACATCCAATACACACTAAATAATAGCTCTCTTAAACAACTCAATGCTTTTATAATTATTCGTAACTGATACCCGACGAGTACGGTGGTTCAGACAACAACCGAGGCACACGAACATAAAGGCAAGGCACACGAAAAATCAGCGATGCTTCACGACACATCGGTTTATTGCAAAAAAGATGAGCAAAAGTGCTAATGAGCCATAAAATTAGGGTCGGGATGTAAAGCCGCGGGAACTAGTATAGAGTTACTACTGGCCAAGGCAGAGGCCGTAGCGTGTTCATAAGATGACGGAAAAAATGTACGAAATATGTCGTGTAGCGATTGGGTTATCGGCTACGACAGCGTAGCTGATATGGCGTAGCGGTGATGATAGCTACGGCGTAGTAGTTACTGGTCTAGCCGGCCTTTTTTGACAATATGACACAATATTTTGGAGCATTTCTTACTTTGTGGATTTAATGCCATTTGGGATTTAATGTAAAAGAGTAATCGTCAAATATTTTGTTGGATCAGATATCCACAGAAAATGAGAAATCCTTGCACCTAGTCTCTGAAGCTTCATATAGTGCTTATTTAGGTTAAAGTAAAAATAAAATATATTTACATATTGATTTTTTGTTTTAGTTGTCAAAGTAGATTTTTTTAATGTAGCCATTTGTTAAGCGAGTTGGGAATCTGTTAACACATTAAGCAGCAAGACACTTAACTACCTAGGTATTAGATTTTATATCAAAGGACGCATGTTGTTATTTATTATTTATGTATATAAAAAAAAGCGTTCCCCCACACGAGGAATTACTCCTGTATCGTAGGTGCGTTTACAAACGCTTAATCTGACATACACACACACAGTCAGACCAGGAACAACTACCTAGGCCTTACAAAAATATTTGTTCCGTGCGGGAATCGAACCCGCAACACGCAGCGCTGTAGTCGATCACTCAACCACTGCACCAACCGTGTCGCCGTTATTGTTGTTGTACATGGGTTGTTGATTAAGTAGGTAAGTGTACCTATTTTAACTTTCTCCACTCGCTAATCGCCCGTCACTTGCGACCACACTTACATTATTAACACGTTTTACCGCGAAACGGCATGCTCATTGTGGTCACATACAGATTCGGAAACGCGACACCGCCCGCTCCCTCGCCGTTTTATAATCCGATCAATTGGATGAATGCCGATAGCCACCTCCGAGTACTTGGAATTAACCTGAAACCGGATAGCGAATATCAAGAACATTATTAGTGAATGGACGAGAAATTTTGAGCGAATTACCTGGATATGGTCTTGTGTAACTTACCAGAAAGGATCGTTTAGATTCGACATAATAAGACTACAAAAAAAATCTTTGAAGCATTTGCAGAGTCATTTGAAAGGTCAAATAGAAATTGCATGGGTTCAAATAAAAATAACGTCCTATGACTATTATTTGTGCTATAATTTTAATTAACAATTTGAGGTTGGTGGAACGACGAGTTGGTTGGTTGGTTGGTGGTGGGAGTTGTCAGCACGATAATTATGTCAAAGAGTCATTTGGCGCGTGGTCAAAATCAATGGTTATAAAGTTCACCGTGATTTTAACTGTGATGTAGAAACGTTCAAAATGTAGACGCATTCTCATATCGATAATCAAGTCAAATATCTTCCAAAAAAAAAAAAAAACGATCGACAATTCGAAATTTGAATTGAATAATTGTTTTATTTTTATCAATTAAATTCGAAAATCGAATTGAATTATTGTTTCGTTTATCCTTTTTTTTATTCTACGTAGATGAGACAGATAACATTCTTTAAATTAAGAACATTATTGTGCTTCTCAGACGTAAAATGTCATTGAATGAACTGTAGGTATGTAGGTATAGAATCTAACCAAATGAAAATCACAAATCGATCTTTGATTAAAACCTTTTTCACATCTTTTTATAGACAACTAGCGGCCGCCCGCGACTTCGTTCGCGTGGAGACAGTTAATTGAACATTTTTTAACCCCAAAAGAGTCGATTTCTATAGATACATTATTACACTTCTAGGTCATAATATACAGCGAACATTTTAAATTGTTGATATTATATAGCCTTAAGCCTTTCTAGATCAATGGGCTATCCAACGCAAAAAAAAAATGTTTCAAATCGGACCAGCTGTTCCTGAGATTAGCACGTTCAAACAAACAAACTCTTCAGCTTTATATATTAGTAATAGATTTATCATAGGTCATTAATCTCTTAACCTATTAGATATTAACTGGATCCTCCCAGACCCTGTTCCAGCTACTGGTCTAAACTTAATACATCACGATGTAGGTTTATAGGCCGCGTCGCAGGCGCAGGTAATGTAACATAATATTTTGCACTTACGCCTCATAGCTCCCAGCCGACCGACCACCTGGCGACGAAATTCTACCGTTCACCAACCTATATTTGCGCTATCTTTTACGGAGGTCGTCAGAGATAATGGTGTTGAGTTACTTAAATGTAGCTGTTTTGAATTTTTGTTATAATATTTTTTGTTAAGTTTAAACGCTCGCGGACGAAAGCGAAAGTGCTTGGATTAGGAGATTTATGCACGAGGTTTACTGTATGCCTAGTATGAGTTTTTATTACGAGACTCGATCGTCGATATGACAGCCTCCGTGGCGTAGCGGTAGCGGACGCGGCCGCTGCGCAAGGTGGCGCGGGTTCGATCCCCGCACAGTGCAAATATTTGTATCCATGAATATGAATATTTGCACTGGTCTGGTCGTGCCTCGGAAAGCACGTTAAGCCGTTGGTCCCGGTTGCCATACGAACATCTAGTGGCAGTCGTTACGGGTTGTTGGAGCCCTCAAAAGTCCAACAATTGGTCTAACTGCAATGCTTCGATGTCGCCTTCGGGTTGTGGAGGTCAGACGGCAGTCGCTTCACGGAAAATGTCGAAGTTTAGCCATATCAGCAGTTGGACTGGTAAAGCGGACCCCAGACTTCAAAGCTGAAAAGGCTTCGGATGCGATTGGGATTAACGCTGGGATGATGATGATGACTCGATCGTCGATATCGAGCGTGTTTGACTCATCGATTAGCCCGCTTCAAGGTTGTAAGAACTCACAACCAATGAGAGCGCCAAACGCGCTCGATATCGACGATCGAGTTTCGTAATGAAAACTCTATACTAGGCCTACTGTTCGTTTCTGTCGAATCGAAAAGGCTAATTGGCGATCCAGATTTAGCACAGGGGAAGAGTAACCAGCCTATCGGTGTTCTATAATAGGATGCATTTTGGAGAGTGTGCTAGGGAATTGCATGATTTAATGCCCCCATCTCCGTTCGGCCATCGGACGACGCGTCGTACGGCGAGTTTTTACCCTTACGTTGTTGACACCACAACGATCCGAACGAAGCGTTTCGTCTCGT
This sequence comes from Sesamia nonagrioides, assembly GCA_017933935.1. NCBI lineage: Eukaryota > Metazoa > Arthropoda > Insecta > Lepidoptera > Noctuidae > Sesamia > Sesamia nonagrioides. The sequence continues at coordinate 140,342 of JADWQK010002376.1, forward strand.
CTTTCATACCGCGTACATCGAGGGACTAGAACAATTTGCCAGCGTTGATGTTTCCGTCGAACTACAATTTAACTGTCTTCAAGGCTAGAGTGAATAGGCTCTTAATAAACTAGCGCGCTTTACTATCAACGGTTGCATCACTGCTTACCATCAGAAGGGATTAGGGTAGTTTATAATTTATAAAAAAAAAAACATCTTTGTTGCATAGAACACTATCAAACATAAACTGAATCATTTTGAAAGATATTGCTTCATATTTTGGAAAAATGTATTTGCTCTACAACATAAATAACACAATGAATATTGTTTAACTGTCAAAATAAGATTCCTACTGATAATATTTTACGTAATTACTCCACTGGTAAGATATGAGTCTAATGACTTCAGATACAAGGCATCTGTAGTGTTCTAATTTATTGTCTGCTAACCTCCATGCGAGAAAGGGGTTAATATTATAAGTAGGTATTCAGTTGTAAGCCGTATGTCACAGAAAATCGAAATCAAAAGTTGTTTATTTAAATTGGGCCCAAAACGCCCGCTCTTTACCATTTCCTAGTGCTTTTGCTGGGAAGAAGATGTGGCGGAACAAACTCCCCAGCAGCACAGCTGTCTGTTCTGTCAAAATATTTGATTGAACATCGGCTGCCAGCAAAAGTTACCACCCAACAGACAAAATCTTGCCGCCAAGCAATTCGTCGTGTTCCGACATAATGTCTGGTGAAGCTGTACGGAGGACGGTTTTGAGCAGTTGTGTTGCGATGTGTGTCAGGTACGATACGAGGGTCCAGATCAATCTCACTCTGGCGCAACATCGTTAGGCGTGTTATTGGGTTTAATATTGCCTCACCTCGCTCAACTGGCGCCCTCCTTCCTATTCATTCAATTTTTGTTTTTGAATAATAGGCTTTATGATCTAGTCTAAGTAACTATAGTCATCTCTGCTTACCATCAGGCGTGATTGCGGTCAAGCACTAGCTTATAATTATTAAAAAAATAGACTTATTTTTACTGCTTACCTTTATTATACGGGATTGCAGTCAAGTACTAGTTTAAAATTTATACATAAAAAAAGATTTAATAGACCTCTACTTACTACTTTACATAATCTGTAAAATATTAATTCTCCTAGCATAGCTCTCTTTGTGGGAGGTCTTTGTCAATACACTTATAATATATGAATATAAACAGTTGACTGAATTAAAATGAAATGTATAACAATCTCATTTTAATGAAATGAAATGAAATGAAATGAAATCGTTTATTAAGCAAGTAGGATCACTGATCACTTTTACACGTCATGTTTATTTTTTATTTTATTTTTTTAACTAGATGAAGCCGGCATTTCCTAACTGACTACCTCTGAGAAGAAATGGCCGAAACAAACTCAGGGATCATCGTCTTTTTTCAAGACCAGACATTAAAAATGAAAATGTTTACAATAATTTACCTTATAATTACGCATATTGCTTAATAAAAATTAACAATGCTTAACAGAGCGAGCAGCTCAATCCCAAGCTTTTTGTCTTCTAAATAATCTGTGATTTTATAATACCCCCTTTTGCAAAGTTTGGCCTTTATATGGTTCTTAAATCGTTTAATGGGTAAGTTTCGAATGTCCATGGGAAGCTTGTTGTAAAAGTGTATACATTGACCCATGAACGAGTTGCCTACTCTGTGGAGACGAGAGTGATGTAAAGCAAGATTGTGTTTGTTCCTGGTATTTACATTATGAATATCGCTTATCTTCTTAAAATTCGAGATATTTTTATGAACATACATAAGATTTTCAAATATATATTGTGAAGCTACAGTCAGAATGTTCACCTCTTTGAACTTTTCTTTATGAGATTCTCTAGGACCAAGGTTATAAATGGCTCGAACAGCCCTCTTCTGTAAAACAAAGATGGTATTGATGTCCGCACAAGTTCCCCAGAGAAGAATCCCATAAGTCATAAGACTATGAAAATAACTAAAATAAACAATTCTGGCTGTATCCACATCAGTTATCTGTCTAATTTTCTTAACAGCAAAGGCGGCAGAACTGAGTCTACCCGACAGCTTCTCAATGTGAGGACCCATTGTAACTTGGCGTCAATAGTTAATCCAAGAAAAACTGTCGACTCGACAGGGATCAACTCTACTCCATTCAGTTGAACATTGGTACTTAGCTGCCTGACATTTGGCGTAGAAAATTTAATGACTTTAGTTTTTTTTTCATTTAAAAGGAGGTTATTTACATTAAACCAATGAACAACTTTAGAGAGTGCATTGTTAACTTCGTCAAAGTTTGTTAGCTGACGCTTGACTTTAAAAATAAGAGAAGTGTCATCCGCGAACAATACTATGTTGTGATTATCCCTCACGTGATGAGGTAAGTCATTAATATACATTAAAAACAAGAATGGACCTAGAATTGAGCCCTGCGGAACGCCCATGGTGACCACAGATCCTGCAGATCTCTTGCCATTAACATCAACCTTCTGAATTCGATTATTCAGATAAGAAGTCAGAAGGTCGAGAGCTCTGTCCCTCAAACCATAATGGTACAATTTCCTGATAAGAGTATCATGATGTACGCAATCAAAGGCCTTGGACAAATCACAAAAAATACCAAGAGCATCCTGCGATTCCTCCCAGGCCCCAAATATGTTCTTTAGCAACGCCACGCCCGCATCCGTAGTTGAACGACCCTTTGTAAAACCAAATTGTTTCACGTGCAATAAATTGTGTAAGTTAAAGTGCTTCAACAACTGTTTCAAAATTAATTTTTCAAAAATTTTGCTCAAAGTTGGTAATATCGATATTGGCCGAAAATTCGTGGGATCAGTTGTACTACCAGATTAGAACAGTGGAATTACTTTGCTTAGTTTCATCAAATCAGGAAATACACCAGATGTGACACAAGAATTAAAAACAATTGCTAAGAAAGGTGCGATAACATCTATTATTGAAGCTACAGAGTATACTGACAAACCCCAATGATCGGCAGTTTTTTTTACATCAAGATCCATAAAAGATTCTATAATGTCTTTAGCAGTCACAAATGTAAATTCAAAGTGATTGTCACATTCTGGAACACATTCTTTTAGTATGGCATATGCAGAAGTGGAGGAAGAAGACAAAGTTTTTGTTGTCATTATTGGAATATTAGTAAAAAAATTCTCAAACTCAGTTGCTACCTCCAAGTCCGCCTTTATATCTTCATCGTTAATTTTAAGATGGAAATCGCGGTTCTGTACTTTTGTTCTTCCAGTTTCAGAATTTATAATTCCCCAAGTTGTTTTGATTTTATTGCCAGAAGATTTTATTTTATTTTTAATGTGTATGGCTTTTGCTGAGGAACAGGCTCTTTTAAAAGTTTTTGAATAATTTTTAACAAAATCTTGAAAAGCTTCATCATGGTTAAATGTTTTTTCCTGATATAATTCATACATTTTTTTCCTGCTTTTATAAATACCTGGGGTTGCCCAGTCACTAAATATAATACGGTCGCTAACAGGCAATGTTTTTTTTTGTGAAAACTTTCATAAATTCACAATTAATGAGGTTAAATAGTACACTATACGCATGATCCGGATTGGCGTGATAAGGCAAGTCCGGTAGCTTTTCAATTAAATTATTTTTAAATTGTCCTAAACGATTTTCATTTATAGGAACAAA